>VKKT01004718.1:34140-51554 GCA_008038995.1 Haliotis laevigata | reverse complement strand
CTGTCACTTCAGATACGGCCATGGCTCTGAACACTGCCATGTTTGAGGCGAATGGACACAGTGGTTACATTCTCAAGCCGCCAGTCATGTGGGCCAAGAATCATATGATGTACAACCGCTTCAATCCATGGGACAAGGAGTTTGACGGGCTGCACGCCACCATCCTCACTCTCCATGTAAGTCAGACTGACAACTCTTAACTGGGAGGCTTACATGGCGTGAAACAATCAAGTTCATGAGTAGTTCCAAATGTGAATAATTATATCATTGTGGATATTTCACATAACCTGGTATTATTGATTTTGAATTTAACTTTGATTTTCAATTGAATCAGTAAAAATATAAGCTGCATTGTTTTAGAGAGCTGTTACCTAATCCAGGGGTGGTTGGGTAGCCTAATGGTTAAAACACCCGCTCGAAAGACCTGGGGGTCAATTCCCMACATTGGTACAATGTGTGAAGCCCATTTCTGGTGTCCCCTGCCGTGATATTGCTGGCATACTTTTAAAAGCCATGTAAACCCATACTCACTCACTCACTAATACCCAACCCATGTAAATTACCTTTAGATTTGGTGGCGACAGTTCAAAGAGATTTTTAAAATTGATACAAGATGCTGTTTGATATTAACATGACTGAATCTACAGACAAACCTGTTTGTTATCAACTATAAAATCTTCAAAATACAGTGGTTACAAAATGAAACCACGTTGTTTCAAAAAGCTGATGTAAGACTGGCTTGAAAATCCATGTATTCTACATTAATATTGGATGATGAAAGTTTGATTCTAAGAACTGAGACAAGATGGTGGTTGACTTATGTGTATGTTTTCAGATTATCTCGGGGCAGTATGTGTGTCCGAACCACACAGCCAGCACGCAGGTGGAGGTGGAGATCATCGGCATCCCGGTCGACTGTGCCAAACAAAAGACAAAAGTCATTGCAAAAAATGCCCTAAATCCAATCTGGAATGATGTCTTCACCTTCCAGGTAGGATCTCCTCACATCTTGCTTCAGATATAAATTAGTGGGATGTCTATTTGGCATCAGAAAATGTCTTCCTAGGAACATACCCGTGAAGGTCCAGGTTAGAATATTGATCTTCAATAACCCATGCTTGTCGTAAGAGGCGTCTAACGGGATCAGGTGGTCAGGCTTGCTGACTTGGTTGACACATGTCATCGGTTCCCAATTGCGCAGATTGATGCTCATGCTGTTGATCACTGGATTGTCTGGTCCAGAGTCATTTATTTACAGACTGATTGCATATATAGCTGAAATATTGTTGAGTGTGGCATAAGACTAAACTCACTCACTCACTCACTTCCTAGGAACTTTTTAGAACTGAAACTTGGTGTGCTCCTTCCCACATATGATTAATTGTCCCGACCCACGAGGCCCGGGTTAGAATTGACCTTCAGTAACCCATGCTTGTAAGAGGTGACTAACGGGATCGGTGGTCAGGCTCGCTGACTTGTTTGATACATGTCATTGTATCCCAATTGCATAGATTGGTGCTCATGATGTTGATCACTGGATGGTCTCGTCCAGACTTGATTATTTAAAGACCGCTGCCATATGGCTGGAATATTGCTGAGTGCGGTGTTAAACAACAACCAACCAACCAACTAGTCCAGTCTGATTAGTACCTGTTATATATATCCATGCTGACAACAAAATATCACAAGGGTCAGGCTGTATTTACATGAATGCTGTTGTTGTTGCAGGTGCTATTTGCTGACCTCGCCTTCATCCGCTTTGTTGTGACCGACACAAACACCAGCCATCTTGTCTCCCAGAAGATTGTGCCTCTGAGGTATCTCAGACCAGGTGAGCTAAATCAACAGATAATTATCTGGTTTTTAAACCTAAGTTTTAAACCATATTATGGAAGGGGATACCAGAAATGGGTTCCATACATTGTACCCATGTGGGGAATTGAACCCAAGTAGTTAGCATGATGAGCTAACACTTCAGCCATGAGACCACCCCACACTGGCAGGAGCTAGATATGAATTTCCATTTTCAATGAAATTAAAAGCACTGAATCACAAAGACATCTAAAGACTTTGACTGTCTTGATCAAGTTGTATAAACAAATTTCAACACATATTCTAGCGCTTAGTTACATTTTTTATTTGGATTCATTATTTCAACATGTGCAGTGGAGGTTTCAATAAAGTTCCAATATATCCACATAAAAATGTGTCACCTTATCCATGCAGACAAGGGACACATATATATTTTACACTGACCAATGAAGGTCCGGTTTAGAATTGATCTTCAGTAACCCATGCTTGTCTTAAGAGGCGACTAACGGGACTGTGTGGTCAGGCTCACTGACTGGGTTGACACATGTTATTGTATCCCAATTGCGTAGATCAATGTTCATGCTGTTGATCCCTGGATTGTCTGGTCCAGACTCGATTATTTACAGACCACTGCCATATAGCTGGAATATTGCTGAGTGCAGTGTAAAACTAAACTCACTCACTCACCCACTGATGTGGCTGAAATATTGTGAGTGAGGTTTTAAAGAACTAACTACAAAAGCAAGCCTGGAGGGTTATGCAGTTGTATTCAAAATGAGAGGGTGGTGGGGTAGCCTAGTGGTTAAAGCGTTTGCTCGTCGGGCCAAAGAGCCGGTTCGATTCCCAACATGGGTACACTGTGTGANGCCCATTTCTGGTGTCCCCCGCAGTGATATTGCTGGAATATTGCTAAAAGTGGCCTAAAATTGGCCTGAAACTAATCACTTATCCATGTATGCTTGGTATTGCAGGTTACCGCCACGTCCGACTCCGCAATCCGTCCAATCAGCCACTAGAGCTGGCCACACTGTTCATCTACTCAAAACATGAGGAGGAGCTCCTTGAGCCTTGCAACAGCCTTGACATCAGTCATGCGTCAGGCCCCGGGAAACGCATGTCACTCTTTGCCAAGGTCAAGGAACTTTCAGAAGTTGCACGAGCGGACCAGGTATGACATTATGGCCTGATTAAAATATTATAAATTTAGCTGAACTGCAGGATATTAAACATGCATATGTATTCAAAATTTGTCGATGGACAAAAAAGAATCTCTTTATACTTCAAACTAAAGTCATTTATGTATTTTTACGTTCTCTTGAAGGCTGCAAATCCTGTTGTTACCAAACTGAAGCGTCGAATGTTTTTCATCAGTGTGTTTGGAGTTACTGCCCCTGATGAATATGTCATTCTCAAGGTCACTCAGGACACTACAGTATATGATGCCATAACACAGGTGAGTTTCTCAGGGTGTTAGTTTTTAAACAATGCCTTGATGTTAACAGACATTGGTGTTAGTCACCTACAGTTGCAATGGATTTCAGTCAATACTTCACATTCCACACTTTAGACAGATAGGATTGCGGTGTTGAGGAGATTTGCATCTATATATGCAGTCAAACATTATGTGTCTTGAAGTTTAAGGGACCTAAACGAATACTTTGAGTTCTGAGTACAACTAACAAGACAATAGGCCTTTGCCATGGTGAACTCAGTGTATTGGAGATTCAGATGTTTGGAACTGGAATAACTTCACATCAGAGACACATCAGAGCTTAAATAATGACAAATAAAGAATGAATAGGCAGCCACTTAAGGGTAAAGTTTAAAAATTGGAACCAAAGTGTCTGACATAAAATTCATTTGCCCGCTAGCATATAGAAACTGATGGGCAATAAGTGTGCCATATGTGTTTGATATGGGCCGAGATGTACAAACATTAGCCCTGCTTTGAAGACCTGGCTCCTCACTTACACATCTGTGGAGTTTTTCTTGCCTTGTTGTTCAAGTCTCTTCCACTCTGTTGTAGTCCCTCATTAAAGTGGGTCGCCTGGAGGAGCGGGTGGGAGACTTTGTGTTGGTGGAGGATGTGCAGAGCGGCTGGGAGAAGCGGGACCAGGAGAAGGCCAGCAGTCAGAGGATCCTGGACATGACTGAGAAGGTTTTGCAGGCACAGAACAAGTGGAAGGGAGCAGGACGCTTCATCCTCCGTAGACTCAGTGATGTAAGTTCTTCGTGTAATAAACGTCATGATGTGTCATCCTCCGTAGACTGAGTGATGTAAGTTGCATCAAGTAAGATACACTGGGACATGTCAACCTCATCAGAATCAGTGTCGGTGGACTCTCTGGGTCTTGTAAACACTCACAGTTACATCTGTCGGTAGAGACACTACATCTGACATTGGCTCATTGTTTCATCTTTCTGTTCTCCTTATCTGTTCCAGGATCCCAGCAGCAGAGCGTGGGTGACCACATTGCTGAAAGACCAGAAGGTGGGCTAATTTTTGTCAAACAATTCAATTTGATTCAAGTATGAAAATGTGAAGTTGGACTCTACTAAGGGACTGGTCATTTATTATAGGGAGAGCCGCAGGAAAAGCTGTTGCATATATTAGGGGATGCTGTGATAAAATGTTATATAATATTCTTTCTGTGTTTTTTTCCAAATATGACACAGTCCTCAGACTAATTACCCCGCCCCCATATTAAATAAGCGATCTGTCAGCCTGTCACGAGATATATGTACACCAACTGGAAACACACTGATGTATTCTGTCTACAGCGTAAACATGACCTGGAGTCGGACACGACTGACTGGGACACTCTGGAGCACATGTTTGTGGTGTGTGTGTACAATGTGTCACCAGAACAACCATACACAGTCTTCAAGGCCCCAGTCACCAGCACAGCCCAGGACATCATTACACAGGTAGGTGGAGCTGTCTGTCATATCACTGAAGTGACCGAAGCTACCCCAGATATACCTGTACTGGGTAGATACTGGGTCACATAATGAAAGTAGTGATAGAGCAATTATTGAAGTAGTGATGAAAACTGCTCTGAAAATACACCCTTCAGTATATGTGGGTAAATTCTGGGTCTCATTGTTAAAGTTGTTGTCCAGAAGAATATGTCTCACTTTATTAAGGCAAACAAGGAAAATCATAGTTTTTCATTTGAGGTCAAGATTTACTTTATTAGATTTTTTCAACAAGGGAAAAGACATAGTGTACATATTTGCCAACATGTCACTGTGACAGAATGTTCTGTTCAATCAGGCCATGATGAAGTCCCGACGAGCAAACACAGATGATCCCCGCAACTTTGTTCTGGTTGAAGAACTTGAGCTTCCATGTGTCAATGACAGCCAATCAGGGACAAGCAGACGGAAAGGCAGTGAGCGTTGTGAAAGTCGTGTGTTAGCCGATGACGAGAATGTACATCAGGCCCAGACAGAGTGGAAGACAAACGGAAGATTCATGTTGGTTTCGCGGGAAACGGCAGGGGGAGAGGAACTTGGGGTGAGATATAGCTGATATATCAGTATGGAATATAGGCTGCCTNGCCCATTTCTGGTGTCCCCCGCAGTGATATTGCTGGAATATTGCTAAAAGTGGCCTAAAATTGGCCTGAAACTAATCACTTATCCATGTATGCTTGGTATTGCAGGTTACCGCCACGTCCGACTCCGCAATCCGTCCAATCAGCCACTAGAGCTGGCCACACTGTTCATCTACTCAAAACATGAGGAGGAGCTCCTTGAGCCTTGCAACAGCCTTGACATCAGTCATGCGTCAGGCCCCGGGAAACGCATGTCACTCTTTGCCAAGGTCAAGGAACTTTCAGAAGTTGCACGAGCGGACCAGGTATGACATTATGGCCTGATTAAAATATTATAAATTTAGCTGAACTGCAGGATATTAAACATGCATATGTATTCAAAATTTGTCGATGGACAAAAAAGAATCTCTTTATACTTCAAACTAAAGTCATTTATGTATTTTTACGTTCTCTTGAAGGCTGCAAATCCTGTTGTTACCAAACTGAAGCGTCGAATGTTTTTCATCAGTGTGTTTGGAGTTACTGCCCCTGATGAATATGTCATTCTCAAGGTCACTCAGGACACTACAGTATATGATGCCATAACACAGGTGAGTTTCTCAGGGTGTTAGTTTTTAAACAATGCCTTGATGTTAACAGACATTGGTGTTAGTCACCTACAGTTGCAATGGATTTCAGTCAATACTTCACATTCCACACTTTAGACAGATAGGATTGCGGTGTTGAGGAGATTTGCATCTATATATGCAGTCAAACATTATGTGTCTTGAAGTTTAAGGGACCTAAACGAATACTTTGAGTTCTGAGTACAACTAACAAGACAATAGGCCTTTGCCATGGTGAACTCAGTGTATTGGAGATTCAGATGTTTGGAACTGGAATAACTTCACATCAGAGACACATCAGAGCTTAAATAATGACAAATAAAGAATGAATAGGCAGCCACTTAAGGGTAAAGTTTAAAAATTGGAACCAAAGTGTCTGACATAAAATTCATTTGCCCGCTAGCATATAGAAACTGATGGGCAATAAGTGTGCCATATGTGTTTGATATGGGCCGAGATGTACAAACATTAGCCCTGCTTTGAAGACCTGGCTCCTCACTTACACATCTGTGGAGTTTTTCTTGCCTTGTTGTTCAAGTCTCTTCCACTCTGTTGTAGTCCCTCATTAAAGTGGGTCGCCTGGAGGAGCGGGTGGGAGACTTTGTGTTGGTGGAGGATGTGCAGAGCGGCTGGGAGAAGCGGGACCAGGAGAAGGCCAGCAGTCAGAGGATCCTGGACATGACTGAGAAGGTTTTGCAGGCACAGAACAAGTGGAAGGGAGCAGGACGCTTCATCCTCCGTAGACTCAGTGATGTAAGTTCTTCGTGTAATAAACGTCATGATGTGTCATCCTCCGTAGACTGAGTGATGTAAGTTGCATCAAGTAAGATACACTGGGACATGTCAACCTCATCAGAATCAGTGTCGGTGGACTCTCTGGGTCTTGTAAACACTCACAGTTACATCTGTCGGTAGAGACACTACATCTGACATTGGCTCATTGTTTCATCTTTCTGTTCTCCTTATCTGTTCCAGGATCCCAGCAGCAGAGCGTGGGTGACCACATTGCTGAAAGACCAGAAGGTGGGCTAATTTTTGTCAAACAATTCAATTTGATTCAAGTATGAAAATGTGAAGTTGGACTCTACTAAGGGACTGGTCATTTATTATAGGGAGAGCCGCAGGAAAAGCTGTTGCATATATTAGGGGATGCTGTGATAAAATGTTATATAATATTCTTTCTGTGTTTTTTTCCAAATATGACACAGTCCTCAGACTAATTACCCCGCCCCCATATTAAATAAGCGATCTGTCAGCCTGTCACGAGATATATGTACACCAACTGGAAACACACTGATGTATTCTGTCTACAGCGTAAACATGACCTGGAGTCGGACACGACTGACTGGGACACTCTGGAGCACATGTTTGTGGTGTGTGTGTACAATGTGTCACCAGAACAACCATACACAGTCTTCAAGGCCCCAGTCACCAGCACAGCCCAGGACATCATTACACAGGTAGGTGGAGCTGTCTGTCATATCACTGAAGTGACCGAAGCTACCCCAGATATACCTGTACTGGGTAGATACTGGGTCACATAATGAAAGTAGTGATAGAGCAATTATTGAAGTAGTGATGAAAACTGCTCTGAAAATACACCCTTCAGTATATGTGGGTAAATTCTGGGTCTCATTGTTAAAGTTGTTGTCCAGAAGAATATGTCTCACTTTATTAAGGCAAACAAGGAAAATCATAGTTTTTCATTTGAGGTCAAGATTTACTTTATTAGATTTTTTCAACAAGGGAAAAGACATAGTGTACATATTTGCCAACATGTCACTGTGACAGAATGTTCTGTTCAATCAGGCCATGATGAAGTCCCGACGAGCAAACACAGATGATCCCCGCAACTTTGTTCTGGTTGAAGAACTTGAGCTTCCATGTGTCAATGACAGCCAATCAGGGACAAGCAGACGGAAAGGCAGTGAGCGTTGTGAAAGTCGTGTGTTAGCCGATGACGAGAATGTACATCAGGCCCAGACAGAGTGGAAGACAAACGGAAGATTCATGTTGGTTTCGCGGGAAACGGCAGGGGGAGAGGAACTTGGGGTGAGATATAGCTGATATATCAGTATGGAATATAGGCTGCCTATCTCATACATTTAAGTGAGCATTTCGTGGAAATGATGAAACTTTGTCCACTTGAGATAGAGATGGAATATTGTATGTGGAAAGATGAATGATGAAGGATTTTACACCTTTTATTGAGTTTATTTTAATGCAACTTTTAGCAATATACCAGCAATATCACACCGGGGGTCACCAGAAATGGGCTTCACACATTGTACCCATGTCGGTAATCGAACCTGGGTGTTTGGCGTGATGAGTGAATGCTTTAACCACTAGGCTCCACCATGACCTCGGATTCAGTGTGCTGAAGTGACACATTCATGTCTGTGTGATGTCAATATTTCACAGCAACTGACATTATTGAATTGGAATTACTTACAATTGGTCTATTAAGTGGTCACCACGAATTCCAGCAAGATGGCTGATGCAGCATTTGGCAATATTAACTTTCTAACTTGTTTACTGATTGATGCAAAATAAAGCAATATTCACTCATTTGCATATTTATCAACTGATGTAACTTTGATAACAGGAGAAGAGGCGCAGTCTCCCACTGCCTGTCAAGGTTCTGCCAAAGTCCTCTTGTGGGTCCCTGGCCAAAAGGATCGGATCCAAGAAGATTGTAAAGCAACACTTGATAGGAGAGAGGATGGCTCAGCTCCCACAAACACCAGGTGAGTGTTCAGTAATATAAACATCTTTGTACAGTTAATATCTTAACATCGTGCGCGTCATCTCACATGCCACAGTTTGTTATGCAGAGTAGCCTCCCATAAGCATGCAAGGATCAAGTGATTATCGGTTTTAATCCCAGATTTATCCTGATCTTGAACCTTGGTTCATCAGAACCATACCTTGATTTTTTTAAAGAATAAGTCTGCAGGAGCCTCTGCTTATCACATGAGCCAAGTAAACAGGTGGGAAGGCGAGAATTTATGGATGTCTTCAAGTTCTTTATTTTGAGGAACACGACATTTCATATCACCTGGTTAAGGAGTAAACATTATGTTCCTCAAATTAGAAAAGTTGACATCCATAAATTCTTGCTTTTATGTGTTTCACTTCACATGTAAACAGGTGTGAAGGCTAGAATTTATAAATGAAGGTCATCAACTTCTGTAGTTTGAGGAATATTAAGTTTCATTTCACCTCATGAGAGGGTAAGAACATACTCTGAAACATCGTGTTCCTCAAAATATAAAAGTTGACATCCAGGTTTTGATTGTGAGGTTTGGTGGGTGATTGTGTGTCATCATGCAGAGATTGTTGCTCATAGTGTTGGCCGTCGGATTGCCTGGCCAAGATAAGTGCTGATGTGATAAAGCTAGAAAATTGCTGATCATGGTGTAATGCAGCATTCACAATCCCATCCTGTTCTGATCTTCTTGTCCTTATATACTTCGACTTCTATCTTGCAGACCAGATACGGAAATCCATCAGTTTCCCATCTCAGGTGAACAACACTAACCTGGTTGCCACGGCAACAGCCTCATCACGGACACACACACATAATGACAAACCGGGCATGTTCAAGATAAAGAAGTTGTCTCGCCTCAACTTCAAACTGGGGAAATGAAGACTTGAAATACCAGACTCTATGTTTCAACATTCCATTTACCAAGGTAGACAACTCTGTCACCTTCTGATTCTGCGTTCAGATTCAGAAAAAAAATCATTTTGATCAAAAGATCAAGGTTGAGTGGTGAGGATGAAAAAAATGCTGACAATGTATTTTGAAGTCAAGGCCTTGGTACCTAGCGACGGCATTCTGCTTGTTTACCTGAACTGAATGGCTTTGTCAGCCATGACTGAGCCAAGTGGGCTGTATTTCACAAGGATCGGACATTTCAGTGCTATTCTGTTGGGTTGTGCAATGTAAACACGGTATTGGATTTGTGATATTCCTGGCAATCGTCAACATTGGAGACCTGAATCGATTGCTCCATGTGTGAAGAACAAGAAGAACAACATGGCTTGGAGGCCATCATGG
The DNA here is from genome assembly GCA_008038995.1 of Haliotis laevigata. Classification (NCBI taxonomy): domain Eukaryota; kingdom Metazoa; phylum Mollusca; class Gastropoda; order Lepetellida; family Haliotidae; genus Haliotis; species Haliotis laevigata. The sequence goes on along the minus strand of VKKT01004718.1, from coordinate 41,514 downwards.
GTCGAATTGTAGCCTTTATTCCTACTTCCAGTCTTTCTGTAATAACAGATGATAAAATGGGCAATATCCCTTGAAATGACACATGACACTGCCATCTGATTGGATAATGGTGATGTATAAAAGGCATTGATTGGATGCAAGATTTGATTGGACCAGTACAGGATTTCTTATTGGTTAAAACCAACAGGGCAATACCCTCCGATTGGATGAGATAATTATGCTGTGATGACCATTTTCTCAATCAAAACACCATATGGTCTATATTTATTATTGCACATTTGTGAGAGAAATTAGAAATATTATAGTGAATTTGCAATTTTCCATGCTGTGGCAATATCTCCATCTTTGTACTTTTCTTATTCATGAAGACATGACACTACAGTTGTTTCAGTTGATGGGAAGTATTTCCAGCACCATCAGTCTTCAGGAAAATGTTATTGTATTGAGTAAACATTCTTGAACATGATTCATTATTTATTTCATAACTTATTGTGATTGATATGTTTACTTTTGTATGTGGAGAAAATACAACATACTGATAGCCTGAAGTCACACAATTACACACTAAAGAGGTGAACAAAATAATGTGGATGGTTCATTTCTGTCAACTCAGCAAATATGTGTTCCTTAGTCAGCATCAAACTGCATTTTGACTTGTGAGACTTGACTGATAGTCTGTATGATACAGAGAGACAGGCTGTATGCTGAAAATACCTGAGGTTGTTGGGTACATTAAACATCAATACAGCAGGTGCAAATATATAACATTCAGACACCAGGTGTTGAGTGCATGTTGCACCCAGAAAGAATGTTGAGGGCAGGTCACATCCAGACACCAGGTGTTGAGTACATGTCACACCCCAGAAAGAATGTGGTGGGCAGATCACATCCAGACACCAGGTGTTGAGTACATGTCACACCCCAGAAAGAATGTTGAGGGCAGGTCACATCCAGACACCAGGGTGTTGAGTACATGTCACACCCCAGAAAGAATTCTAAGGCAGGTCACATCCAGACACCAGGTGCTGGGTGCATGTTGCACCCCAGAAAGACTGTCGAGGGCAGGCCACACTCAGACACCAGGTGTTGAGTACATGTCACACCCTAGAAAGGATTCTAGGGCAGGTCACAGTCAGACACCAGTTCTTCAGTGTCTTATGTCACATCCAGACACCTGCATGTCACATTCAGTCCCCAGGTGTCTAGTGTCACATTGTAGTGTAACACCAGGTGTTCTATGTATATCACACCCAAGTACCATTTCCTCAGTAAATGCCACACCCGCACAATACATGCCTTACAGTGTGGAATATATTCCAATAACCATCCAAGTTTTCTTTAGAAGGGGAAAACAAATGTATAACATTGTTTGAGAGAATAGAATGTTAGCTGTCAACTGCCAAATGTCCAGTATCCTTCATCACAGAATTTACCACAGAATTTCTCTCCAGTGAAAAGATATCATTTTGTTTTCAAAATTTCAAAAAGATATACATGTATGTGTCTCTCTCCTGACTAAGTATTTGGAACATAAAGATTAGTAAAACTAATTAATTTGACATCCCAAACGTAAATTGTTGTTTTGGTCTAGAATGTTAGTAAATGAGTTTTTTGTGTCTTGTTAATGGGATGTACATTGTTTGAATACATGAATATGATATACTTGAAGTATTTGACTTGTCTTTCCACTCTGGGCAACTGATGACTATGATGGGCTGTGTGATGGAAACAAGTGCTTTTGCTGTGACATTTTGTTTAACTACTGGAAACAAACATACCTAGGCACCTCCTGTCAAAGTCAGATGGTTTTTTGTTCCCTCATTTCAAATCATTTATCAGGTCACCTGGACCAAATGTGTCCGTTTACCAGTATTGAAACATCAAAGTGTAGTCATGTATACAATGTTAATTGTACAAATGAATTGAGTGAGAGAATATTTAGCAGGAATGGACAGTATTCTAGAAATGTCATATTGCTGAGTTTTTATGTAGGACACCTGGTTTTGAGTGCATGTACCATCAAGACACCAGGTGTTGAGATGACACATACCAAGACACCAGGTGTTTAGTGTGAGTAAACACTAGGACCAGGTGTTGAATATCTGTGCAACTAAGATACCAGGTTTTGAGTGCATGTACCATCAAGACACCAGGTGTTCAGTGCATATAACACCCAGACACTAGCTATTGGCACCATTCGGCTGGAATATTGCCTAAAAGTGACATATCACCCATACATTTACTCATATACTCATGCAAGCCCTGGGTTTGAGTTTCAAAGACTTTAATACGAGGTTCTCTGTTCAGGACCATTTAGATTTTGCAATCAATAACAACCTGTTCATGTTTTCAAGGACAATGTAATTTTGTTTGTAAAATTGTTTGTCACTTTACTTGTTTTGTTTTAAACATTTTTTTGTACAAATGTACAACTCCACCAAGAAAAGAAAGCCTTATGGATCACAATGGAAAACCTTTGTATACCCCTGGCTTCTGGAATTATCTGCCACATATGACCTTTCTCAAATGTTAATGTCTACCTAGACTGCAGACAAAATGTCAGTTTTATTACCCATCTTTTACAGCATCCTAATACCGATTTCTCTTTGTTATCTCTAAAAAAACTGCTAGTGCCCATTAGTGTCCCCCCTATACTTATGAAGAAAGAGATGCCTAACACCATCCCAATATGCTTTTTGCTGCTTGATAATCTGCCATAAATAATTAAATAATTAAAAGGGGAATGTCTCCATCGCATGACCTTTTTCAAGATTGTTTATGCCAAATCATTTTTGTATAGCCTTAAAGGGAGGTAATTCTTTTCACCCAATCTAAATGAAGTAGGTGTGGGCTCTTGAAGACAATGTTTTTGAAACAGGTCGCTTTCATTTTTTTTATCTAAAATTTGTTTTTTTACCAAAAGAGAGTGCCACAGTACTTGGAACACGTTTTAGTGTTGATGTCTTGGTACCTAGAACCAACAGCCTGCATGTAATATGCTCAGTAAGTAAAGAGCCTGGTTTTATTCATTTGCATTCTGAACTCAGCAGTTAGATTTGTTTTTGAGATACAGAAATTACATATTCTTGCCTGATGAAGACATCATGCATTCAACACTGAGAGTAGTTCCCCTTGGATTGTCCAGGAGTCTGAGTTTGAACATGGCAGTTGATTTCTTTGGTCAGGGTGTGTGTACAAAACAAGAAGTCCTCTCTGTGATAATTGTTAACTTTACTTTGTTTTCATATTTTCCATTCACATATTCCTGTTGGATCTAGAAATCTTTCATGCCAAAATACTTAATGCCTTTGTAAACATATGTTGAAGATCCCTCAATGGTTTTTAGACAGAGTAGACTCACATGTATATAGTGTAGAGTTCACTGAAGCCAGTGAATGATGCTAAACAATTTATACTGAGACCCAATAAGATATTACATAGTCTATCATTTAGTATTATTCTCATATATATTTAGATATATCAGGGAATTCATGATTTGATACATTTCGCAAATTAAAGTCACTCCATGTAATTATAATTTATTCTTTAAAACTCTCATAAAGACAGACCATTATTTGTTCTAGTTTTACAGTTAAAGGTGCTCATATTCCTAAATGTGAGAGTTGAAATATGGCCTAAAAAAATGTTTTGGTTCCGATTACCCGACCGACCCTTGAATTCTGGTGCCGACCCTATCTTTTTTAGGCAGTATGAATAAAATATGCTTTCAGATACCATTTTTTTCCCCCGTCACCAACGGACATCGGTCACTCTGATAGAGAAATTGACATGATGACCGCAAGCTTGATGAATAAACAATTACACATTGATAAATGTGTTATTAGTTTGTACTTTACATCTACAAAAATGTTTACCAAAAAAAATCCTACCTACCTACCCTAAATTTCGAAGAGGTGTAATCGGAACCACAACATTTGTTTTATTTGGCCTATTCTTACAAATTTGATTTAATTTTCTTTTTTTGAAATACAGAGATAACAAAATGCAAATAAACAATGTTCAAACTGTCAGCATAAATGATTTTCTTTCATAGCTATATTTTGGGTTTAAATTGAAGTTTTTCATTTTAGGTACAGCTCATTATTAACAAGACAGAATAATGGTCTTGCCTTGCCTTTTCCATTTGTCCCAGGCTGAGTGATAGCTGCAACAGTTGTCGGTCATTCTGTGCTGGTCACATATGTACTTATATAATTTCACTGTTATTGTTTTTCAAATTGTTGTGTTTGCAAGAAAATGTTTATGCAAATATTTGGTCACACGCAAACATTTGTGCATTCCAGTTAAAAAGCAGATAATACGGACATTATTTGTGGTTTGTCATATCTTTATGGTATCATGTAATTGGAAACATTTAAAATTAGGATGTTATGCAATACTTGGCTGATTCATTTGCTTCATGTGACAGTCTCTGCTTCACTGTAGTCTTTATATGTTGCCCATTTCTATAAAAAATTATTTTATACAAAAATATACAAACTTTATAAAGGATCCGATAAAAATGTTTTCATGTCGCCAAAAATGACTTCAGTCCACGAAGCACAATGTGAGGGGTTTATGGATGCCTTTTCGGAATGTGAAAGAAAGTACCTCCTACATTTGTTTGCTAACTCTTGCCATGGTTCCAATTTCAATCAGAAATGGATAAAATTTGATCTGTAACTTTTGAGCAGATTTTGGGTACGAGGATAGTGATTGGGACACAGCTGGGGTAGAACTGCATATGTGATGAGAGGTGGAATATTTAGTGGTCTTTCAGCAGTCTTGGATGTTATACTTATGGGTACAAATAAGGCAACATAATGAAAGAATTTACATGACAGAAAGTTTTGCTGGATTCTAACTGCCTGGACCTAGGATTTTGGAGCAGGGGGTGCACATAAATCATGAAATCCAAAGGTTAGGGGGACATGTTTCTCATGGAAATGTTTTTTGGGGGAGAAAGGTGCATACCCCACCTCTAGATCTACCCTGGCTATATAATACTCAAAAGAAGTTAGGAACAGACAGATTAACAAAAAATATGAAAACTTCATGCGTTCTTTCACTCTTTTTTACTTTTCCACTACATGGCTATGAATTGTTGGGCCATAACTGGTGTATGTTATATATGCTGTGTCAAGGGAACACATCATTTAAATGTGATCCCCTATTTCTTTTCATCAGTATGTTTTGAATAGTGTTTACAGATTTTGTGTTTTATCATATGGTGGTGTATATAACCATTTAGCAAAAAACCCGAGTTGTCGAGTAAACTTTGACTGTAACAGTTCTTGCAGAAATGATCTAAATGTATAAAATGGTCCTGTTTTCCTTACCTTTGTGGTTTGCTGCCAAAAGGAGTGGTACCAGTCGCTTCCTGAATGTCAACACTGAAAATGCCAAGAATATCTTCTTATAATTTCATTTTTTGGTCTTCCTAGGAAGCTATAGATTTGATCATAAAATCATAAGATTGTGAAATGTGTTTGCAAAAGCTCTTACTTGGGAGCTTAAGATTTGAGCAAAATAAGTTTGGAGGGAGGCCTATTTTGTGTCTATGACACAGAAAGATGTTTTGAAGGGTCCTGTTATAAGTGAACACCATGTGTTCCTAGTTCCCATGGTAACTAGCTGTCGATGTTTTGGACACTGTGACCTACAGCTTATGGCAGTAGCACTTCAATGTTCTGATGCACTGCGCTACTGGAACATAACGTGTCACTTTTAATCTTGTGTTCCTGAAATAAGATATGTACATAGCACTGTGTTTCTTGCAGGATGTACACCTCTTAACACTTCAAATATGTAAATGTCATGCAAAGTCTGAACCTGTTATACACAGTTGAAAAATGATAACATTATTTCTATTAAGTAGTTTTAGAGCATTAAATTGTTTGTTATAAAGGTAAATATTGGTTTTGTTATAGGGGTACACAAAAGAACTTTCTCAGCAGCAACTGCTGAACATACACTTGTTCATTGGTACCAAATGTCTCCAAATTTCTGTTGAAATCTTTTTATCTGTTATTGTTATTTCCATTTGGAAGTCAGCGCACTCACATCACAACTGCTGTGAGATAAACTTTCAAAGTTTGTTAACCATGTTTTTTTTATTGTTTTGCCACTTTTAAAACAATCACTTTAATTTTCTTCATAGATACATCCTTTGCATCCTTACCCTGGTATCAGTTGTTTCATGTACATCTTCATAATGCATTTCAATGTAAAAGCATTAAGTATTCACACTGCTGGTTGGTCATCAATTGTGGCAATGGCACCAGCCTGTTTTTTAGATGTCATTTTGTAATAATTTTTTAAGTATATCGGGTATTTTCATATCTTCACTAGATTAGTATTCATTTTCATAAAAATGCCCAATGCTAAGTTAATTCTCCACTGTACATGAGCAAATGTAAAAAGTAATTATCTTGTTGCAGGGGGGACGTCCCATTGTTGATATAAAGGACATATAAATGTTCTCGACACATAGAATTGGAACAATATTATTATGGAAACTCATGTCTACCAAAGTTTGTTCCATGTACCTCAATGTCCTTTATATATCAATATATCTTTCAGTATATTGATATATATTGAGAGCTTGAAGGTTATAGGACCATGAGAAGCTGGGTTTTTTAATAAGATATACATTTGAGGTATATTTGTACTTTGAATAGATCTTGTAACATAGAAACGCATAATTTGGACGTGAGTTTCCAAGGTACTTTATCTCGCTGAGGGGTGTGATACTGTGACTGTCAACGAGGCTACACGCATGTAGTCTTCAGTTGTATGTGGATCTGTATAAATGTATATATTTAGTCACAGTTGCATTGACCAGAGTTTCATTGAAAACGTTGAAAATATTTGAAATAACATATCAAAATAATAAATGTCTCTGAACAATTGTTGAGTGTTCTTGTGTATGTTATTCAAATATTCATAATATATTCAAATATATGCAAAACAGCATCACTAGGGAGTAATCAGTCTCGATTATCCAACCAGAGAGATTTGTGAGGTATAAATGGTAAAACAGCAATGAAAAATTATAAATGAATAACTGAAAATCTGTGATGATGCCAGGTATTTGCAAAATGAGACAAGTAGCTCCTGCCGTGCGATGGTGGCATCTATAGAAACTAGATTGTAAACTGATGGACCAAGAATCCAGTCAAAACTCAATACCAGAGAATAAGCAGTGTCAGATATTTTCCACAACTGATGCCAAAAAGGTAAAAGCAGCAGGGTGGGTCGCAGAAACCGCAGGAATGGGTCCAGGGTGCTGTTGTACAAAACAGCCTTAGCGCTAAGACTACCTTGAGTCTATGTTAAGGTATGGGAGTTATGGTCACCTTAGCGCTAAGACTA
>VKKT01004716.1:41204-56131 GCA_008038995.1 Haliotis laevigata | reverse complement strand
GCCTGCAGATCCTATCCTAGTAGTAGCCTGCAGATCCTATCCTAGTAGTAGCCTACAGATCCTATCCTAGTAGTAGCCTACAGATCCTATCCAAGTAAGTAGCCTGCAGATCCTATCCAAGTAAGTAGCCTATAGATCCTATCCAAGTAAGTAGCCTACAGATCCTATCCAAGTAAGTAGCCTACAGATCCTATCCAAGAAAGTAGCCTACAGATCCTATCCAAGTAAGTAACCTACAGATTCTATCCAAGTACGTAGCCTACAGATCCTATCCAAGTAAGTAGCCTACAGATCCTATCCAAGTACGTAACCTACAGATTCTATCCAAGTATGTATCCTACAGATCTTATCCAAGTAAGTAGCCTACAGATCCTATCCAAGTTAGTAGCCTACAGATCCTATCCAAGTAGCCCACAGATCCTATCCAAGTAAGTAGCCTACAGATCCTATCCTAGTAAGTTGCCTACAGATCCTATTATTAGGCCTATTTCTCGTGTCCCTGGCTGTGATATTGCTGGAATATTGCTAAAAGCAGTGTAAAACTATATTCACTCCCTTACTACATGGTATTTAACATTTAATAATGGTTTTATGTTTTAAAAATACCTTAGATACAAGGATTGGTTGATGTTGGCTTGTATAACTTGACATTCCCCCCGTCATGTTGCAGATAACGCCATACCCATCAAGTCCTGGTTCAGCGACGCCACAGACACAGCACTTCTCTGCCTCTTGCCTATGTTAGACGCTCTCAGGTTTTGCAGCGACGTGCGCAGCGTCCTCAGTCGGAATTTACATCTACAGCGGGCGTGGTAGCGCCACCCATTTCATGCCCATCCTTGTACATAGCAACTGTTAGCAGTGTCATTGATGTCGTTCTCATCTAGGTCACCCACCATCCAACAGGAGCGTTGGTGTTGATTCTAGGAACTATTATACCCCGGAATTAATCCCCTCCTGATACTCTCTATACAAACTCAGCCTGTTGTCCTGTGTTGGGTGAAACCATCTTCTGTTGTAGGAAGGTGATTGATCATGTTTATTCCGGACAAGGCAGTGGCATACAAACTCTGTTAATGAACTAGTTCTGATAAAGAGGTGAATAGGAAAACCATTGTGGAATCATTTGTGGAAATTCTTTGTATATCTCAGACATTGAGCATGATTGGAAGAACTGATACTGGAAAATTTGGAACCAGAATTACTGATAAGTTTGGAAGAAAGATTATTGGCAAGTTATGAAGCAAAATTATTGGCAAGTTTGGAAGCAAAATTAATGCCATTTTGAAGAATAGTGTTAAGTTCAGAAGAAACATTAACTGCAAGTTTGGAAGAAGAATTATTGACAAGTTTATATAAGACATTATGTTGTGTATTTTATTGATCTCTTTAAAATTCAATTGCATTATAAGTTGTTTTTCATAAGCTTTTAGGTGACTGCAGGCAATGCCTCTGAATAGTTCATTTAACTGCTCATTTCGATTCAGACCTGCCAGGACTGTTAAACAGAGCAGATTTAAGTGAAAGGATAATTGTAAATTTCTTTTGTTTCAATGTCCATTTGGCCCCTTTCCACACTGGACAATCACTATTCAGAGACGATTTTGATTTCCTGAACTGTTGTGTTCTCTTCTACTTTATGCTCAATGTCTTGGGTACACATTTGGTTGATTGATGACCAATCAGGTGCAGAGACAATCATGCATCACCATGACCAATCATGCATCACCATGATGCTGGTTGGTTATTGCCATTGAAGGCTCAACTTGTTAGAAGTTAGGCTTGAAAGGCTTTGTTTTGTATTTGAAAGCAGTAGTGTCAAGTGTCCTAAACAGGTCATCTGTACAATAGCTGACTGCTGGGCAGAGTTGCAGTCCTTTACCAGGCTTTCTTCCCACCAACAAGTTCAAATTAGATTATCAAATTCAATTCTTTGAACAATCATTAATAATTCATAATAAAATACCAGAATCAGTTTCGTGAATGGAACACTCAACTGGACAAATGTTTAAAATGATTCACAATTCTAATGTTTTTACTTTGTGTCTTTAAACATTAAATACAGTTCCAGTGTTGCTACTTTTGTCAGGAATAATCAAGATTTGTCACAACCCAGTGAGCTTGAAGTTTCTCCTTAGACTCATCCTCTGTTGTCAAGGGTAATATATGTCCATTCTGTAATAAATACCTTGGACCGTCCAGGGAAATATATGTCTATTCTGTTAATAGATACCTTGGATCCATCCACCTCTATTTCTTCACTTAGAGTCCAGCTCAAGTGACACAAGACTCAAACTGGCTCCCCTAAAAATCTGTTGCTGTGATTGAAGGAGTAATATTATCCCCTAACTCGTTTGTTGCAGGCCATCTGAAATACAAATTGGGATACCTGATAGCAGATCCTTCCCTTTTTAAACAGTCAGTCTGGTTTGGGACATTATATTAAGGAATAACTCGTATGAGGCAGCAGTTTGGAAAGATCTGTGTCAAACTTAAAAACATCTTGGAGAGTTGACTTTTGAATCAGAGATATTGTAACAAATTGGTCAAGGTAGTTTAGTGTAACATCCCGTAGAGTTGACTTTTGAGATGAAGCTATTGTAGATATGGTCCAGGGAGTTCAGCATAACAGAATGGCTGTGTACTACAGTGGACGATGGAGGAGTGTGTAGACTAGACTCTGGAGGGACTGATATATATACCCCTTGTGTGCCATGTTTACCTCACTGAGTGAAGTACCAGGCAGGTTCTCTTCTGTGTTGCCATGGAAATCACGTCACAATGTTTGAGAATTTGTACCTGAATTCTTTGAGGAGAGAGTCTGGAGTGCTCACATACTGAAGCATGGGCAGCTGTGTCTGTATGGCAAAGCATTTTAGTGCAGTAAGATTTCATGTTTCACAGGCTGAATGTACACAAGAAAGTTGAATGTGGCTTAATATTTGAGCTGCTTATGTGTCCACATTTATGATTATTCTGAAGACAAATCAGAATTATGATTGCCATATTATTGACATATAAGTTTTATGTGAAATCGGAGAGAACTATAGTGATATGTGAAGCTATCTTTATTGAGATTACAAACCAATGTTAAAATACATCACTTGCCCATGTAAAGGGAGGCAACTCTGTTTCATGATTCACTAAGAACCAAGGCTTGCTTGTTGAAGCTTTGCATAAATGCTTGAATAACAATTCATTTGTAAATATTGCTGTAATTTATGAAAACTAAATTGTTTCGGCTGTTTGAATATTTATGTCAATTGAGAATTATGTAACAATTATAGATCAAAATTTGGATACTCAGGGTTTAGCATGTAGACTCTAAGGTTGTCTGTACCAGCAACTGTCATGATGGAAGATTTTGTGATGGAGTGACTCATACTGAATTAGAATCATGAAGATAAATTTGTACTTTTGGGAGGAAGTTTTACAGATAAATACAGCATAGGTATGTTCCGAGTTATGAGAGAAGAATAACATCATTAAGTTTATGTTATAATTATAGGTTTCAAGCACTGATTCCAAAGAATGCTCTGCAGGTGAGTTGCCTCTGGCTGTGAACATGGGCAATACCTGGCATAAGAAGATTATTTCTGTTCCAATCCAGAAATATGTTTCAAGATGAATGTTTTGGCTTTTTTTTTCTGAGAACAAACACTGTTTTCATTTACCCAAGAAACTAGGATATTTTGGCATTTTGTTAAAAAGTGACCATAGGAAAACAACATTCCCCACGTAGAAGATTCCATTTTATGAAGAACATCTGTTCTCATACCAGCCTAGCTTTACACGTCAACTGAATTAACATTATTTTTGATGAAGTGTGCTTTGAACTAATCCTGGTCTATTTGGATCTCAAGTGCTATGTGTGTGATGTTCAAGTGTAGGTGATGCTGTTGGGGAAGACCCTGACTTGGAGTGTTCATTTGTAGTTTGGATCAGGTAGGGAATTAGAAAAGGCCAACTTCTTGTAAAGCAGGTCTGAGGAAGCTTCCAGATCTTGCTCAGGGGAATCCAGAGTGAAATTTGAAAGATTCTTGATGTCAACTTTCAAAACTGAGTCGGATTTATTTCTTCCCTGTCTTGATTTGAAAATATTTACATCAGTAAAAGAAGAATTCCTGAGAACATAAACTTTCCCTTGATAGGAAATGTTTTTTATGATGTCAGGTTGGTTATATGTAAAAATGACAAAACATCCACAATTTTGAAATGATACAGCTTTTATTATTTGCATCTGGAACTCCCTGATAACATACCGTTTCAAGAAATGAGATACTTGGGGTGGAACAATCATGGCCAGTGCATTTCTAATCAGGATATTTGTTTTATATTGTGCCGACAACTTTACCTTATCATGATAACATGTTTACAAAATACCGTGTTCAGCCCCAGTAACCACATTTACCAACTTAGTGAAACTCCATGAGCTTCAGAAACTTCTTCCCTTTGATATAAGGAAATGCCTCTGTAAATGTAAGGGACATAACTCATGTTAATCTTGAAATGAGTTACTCCTGGCGATTTCACTGGGAATGGGTAAGATATGAGTGTAGGGGTTTTATGTGTGTGATTGTCTTTGAAAACAGCAGTTACTGACTGATAAAAACATTAAAAAATTAATGGATTGTCTTTTTACTTTTATTTTTAAAAAATGGTTGCGTATCTGGAATATTATCAGGAACATTTATGTAGGGACAACTGAGCACTCTCCTTCATAAAAATATATTAAATATTTACAATCTTTAATTTTTGTGCATCATAAGTGTGATTTTTAGCAGCCCATAAAAAGACGTCTCAAACTGAAGTTATTTTCACTCTCGCTGAATAATGGCTGCAGGACACAAGACTGGTAATATTTTTCTCACAACAGTTAACATGACCACATCACTGTATATTTAAAAACTGTTGAAAAAGGGTTTGTAAAAGAAACAAAAAATGTGAAAGGTTTAGTTTTTATATTAAAGGAGTGCAACAGGTGTGGAAGCACATCATGAGTTGTCAATGTCATGGCCTGATGATGTCATGTGTTTTTGATTTCTCATGTCCATAAATTATTTTTTACTACCATGTTGAGAAATGATGATATTCATTAGCGTACTTAAGTTTGTGGACTACAGACGTTCTGAGATGACAGTCTGGAGGGTTTGTATCTGAATGAGTGAGTGATTCAGTGGTTTAACCAAACTGCTTTAAGTAGTCAATTTTTGTTTGAGGTATATGACACTGAATTTAGTGAAATTGATCTTGTCAAAAATGCAACTCAGTTAATTGGGCCGTATTTTTAATTGGTTTATGGGTCTCAATACCCAAGGCTAAGAAATGAAAAAAATATGAAAAAAAGAACGAATCATTTTATCGAATAATATTTCTATTAATGCAGAAATTGAATAAAAATGTCAACTTTGGGAATCAATGCAGAAAGAGATGATTTTTACCATTAAAACTTGCTACTTTGCAGAAAGCCTTGACCTGTCAGAATTGCACAACTACCAAATTTTGGGGGAGGTATCTGTAAACCAACTAAAATAGAAGAGGCCTTTGGAACAGTTGCAAATGTATTTTGCATTTTTTGTAACCTAGTCAGTTCACAGTGTCAAATATTACCCGTGTCATATTGACACATAATCAGTTGATTACAATTTGCAGTCTTGATTTAGACAGAGTTACCTGCCCCTGAAAATACAGTTAGGCAGAGTTACCTGCCCTTGAAAAGACGTTTGGCACAGAGTAGCCATTTTGAACTTACAATTATGTTGAATGTGAAAATAAATTCTGTTGATTTCAATGATTTTGTGAAGAATTTCGCCTTTGTCTGGCAGCAAACTTCTGTATAGTCTCCATGGCGAGTGTGTAGTGATTGGTATCAAATATTGTCGTAGTTAGCAACAATGGCGTTTGATGTTACTTTTTTCAAAGTCCTTCAGACGTATCTACAGTATGTAACCACAGGTTAAAGGAAATGATGTGATCTTTTTGTTTTGAAGAGACTGTCAGTAATGGTAAACTTACTCCCCTCAAGGTATTATGTTTCTGGTAATTCGGTTAGGCGAAACATGATGCACCATGGCAAACTTAGGAGCAGAAGGTAGTTGTCTCTGGTGTCAAAATGTCCATTTTCACGATTATTTTTCCATGACCCAAATCCCTCCCAACCTGCACCAACAGGAGACGCATGTGCAGTTTAGGTGAGAGCTGTAGTTGTCTGCCCTTGAATAAAGATCTGGAAAATTAAAAATGGCTGCTTGGGATTGAAAACGATGCAGGGTTGAAACATGGTGACAAGAAAGATAATACTTTTTACATTTGCCTCAGATTATGAGAGAAAAATGAGATATGAAGTTGTCATGTTGATTCTATTCTTGGTGCGATGGGAAGTATTCTGTTAATGTATATCAGCATGTTGGTTGGGGGAGTATGATGTACGCTTTCAGGAAAAAATATTGGTTGCTGCTTTTGTAGCTATATCCATGAAAAATTAGGAAGCTGATTTATGAAATATTGGGAGTTGTATTCCAACAATACCATGACAAAAACTAGTTGTTAGGAAAGCCTGTCTTCGGTTGATTATGTCCTATGGTTGTCCAGCAGGGTGAAATGAAAAAGATATTGTCAGTAAGAAGTGATTGTGTTTAGTTTTATGCTACACTCAGCAATATTCCAGCTATATGGCGGCAGTCTGTAAATAATCGACTCTGGACCAGACAATCCATACATTGGTAACTGAAGACCAATTCTAACCCGGATCTGTACAGATTATGTCCTTTTCTCCTCTCTTGATTTTTATATATCATCTTTCTGTCAGCACCTTTCCTGCATTGATGAGTTACACGAAAATGGAAAATAACCTTGACCTCCATCATGACAAGGGGCGGTGGGGTAGCCTAGTGGTTAAAGCGTTCACTCATCACGCCAAGACCCGGGTTCGATTCCCCACATGGGTACAGTGTGTGAAGCCCATTTCTGGTGTCCCCCGCCGTGATATTGCTGGAATACTGCGTAAAGCGGTTTAAGACKAAAACACAATCGCTCACCATCATGACAAGCTAAATATGGATGTTGATATGGACGCAAACTCAGATTGTGAGGTATTATCTCAGCCTTTGGCGACCCTTTGATGGCAATTTGGAATGTTGAAAGATGATAAATGTGAGGTCCATAATAAAGATTTTCTGGCGGTGGGGTAGCCTAGTGGTAAAAGCATTTGCTCGTCCCACCGAAGACACAGGTTCGATGCCTCACATGGGTACAGTGTGTGAAGCCCATTTCTGGTGATCCCCCCGCGTGATATTGCTGGAATATTGCTAAAAGCTGCGTCAAGCTGAACACTCACTACAAAGATTTTCAACTCACCAGTGGATAACCATAGGAACAGATGTCTTCAGTAGATATCTATAAATCTTTATATACTGACCAAAGAAGATGTAAAGAAATAGTATTCCAGATTATGCTAATGTATCTCTGTTGCAACTATTTATACATACATGCATGCAATGCATTTGATATAATTTGATGGAATGTTTGAAGACATTTTAACCATAGTGAACACACACTGATATATCTAAAGGTTTTTGATAAAGTTTGCTCTGTAATCCGAAATATTTGATATGTGTTCTGTATTTTGAGATTGTAATAGCTTGATATGATTTCTTTGTAAAATCAAGTAAAACTTTGATTTGCTGTAATTTTGTTGACGGTTTTGTGCATAGCATTGTCTGAGGATTGGAAGGTAGAGTATTTTGAAGTATGTGCCCGAAATTTATCAGTCCGTGATGACCTGTAAGCTTCCGGCTCGTGTCCAAGTTTGATATTGTACGTAGATGCTACATGTATGAAAGAGAGAAATATATTTTATAGTTTGATTTCAAGAACTGTGATTCTTAGTCTCATTGAACATGATCAAATGGGGATCGAAATATTAACATGTTTTTTCTTAGTTGAACTTGGTGATATGCATGATGGGGACAAGGGGCAGACAACTGCTTTTCAGTGTAAATGTAGTTTGGGTGTATAATCTGTAAAGGAATTTAAAGATAGTAAACTCATTATTGTTGTGCCAGTGCTAATTGAAATGTAGTTGTATCGTTGAGAAAAGACAATTACATATTTGCTTCTGGCCATTGATAGGAGCATGGTCATCTTGTAGTTTTCATGTTTCTTCCCATTGGGACAAATATTATTTAGTACAATTATATTTACAATCGATGACAAATTATGGAGGTCGTTGAGTGACTAGTCATTCCTGGGATAGACACGCCACTTGTCATATCCAATTTGTTTACATTAACAAGGCGGTGAGGTAGCCGAGTGGTGACAGCATTCACTTCTCACGCGGAAGACCCGGGTTTGATTCCCCACCTGGGTACAATGTGTGAAGCACATTTCCAATGTCCCCTCCGTGATATTGCTGGATTATTGCTAAAACTAAACTCATTCACTTTTTTACATAAACATCTGGTCAGAAAAGATCTGCAGACTTCTTGTATTTGAGAATTGGCCAAACACATGCAACATGTTTTTCATACCTGTAGGCCGCTTTGCCATGTGAATTTGCCGTAGGAAATATTGTGGAAGTAAATTCATAACGGAGGCAAATTATTGGAAACTGCATGATTTGCATGATCCAAAATGGCTGCCCTTGTTGCCTCTTTCTGGAAGTGTTTATTCTTGTGGAGCAGTTGTTCCCATCATGCATATCAACAACTGTGTGAAAACTTACTGTTGTTTTGTAGAAAGTATGTTTCTCGAGTGGGTGACTCTGGTCGCCTCCTGTTGATTGTAGGCTCCTGACTCACTATGTGTGGTGTGGAATATATCATGTAGTGAGGCAGAGATGACCTTTTGTAAATAAAAGATATTATCCTGTGAACTGATTGTTACTATTGTATTTGTCAGGCGGCAATTGTAATTCCTGTTAAATGATGTTTAGCTTTCCTGAATTAAAGGTTGCGTCACGTCTGGTGGACACATCCTATGTGAATCCCCTGGGCATTGAACTGGATGAGATTAAAGTGTGACATGCATATTCACCAGGTATACTGCTCATCTGGGGATTGAAGGATGTTGGTCTGCAGGTACACAGCTTGCTGTGTTTAGTGTGTCTTGCATCCCATTCTGTAATGCTTGGTTCACACTGTCGTACGATCTGTTACGAACATTACAATTGGCCATTTGTAGCTGATCGTGGAACTCCTCTGAAATTTCAGCTTTGGATACGAGGTGATGCGAGTCAATACGATTTGTTGCGCTTGGATGCGATATTGTCACGATTGATCAATTTAAGGTGACACGATCTGTCACAATCTGGTCTCCCGTTTAGATACAATCACATACGTTCTGATAGGATTGTCCCCATCGAGTCCACGATTGGGTCGCGATATGACACGAACATCACGATCGGGGTTCCCGATCTGGACGATCTGGTACGTGCAGGTATGTTCAGATAAGTTCAGATACGTTCATCATGAACCGATGCCCTCTCTTGTGATAGGATACGACTGTGGTCGTGATGTCTTTCACGATCACGATTGTGGATGATCACGATTTGAGCTACGACTGGACCTGACGGGTATATATGCAGCCCGACTGACCATGGACTTCATTGTTTCTTGAACTTATACAGAGTGAACACTACAACCCACAACCAATGATGATGACAAGGTGACAAGATGACAAGTATTACCGTATGCTTACATTATCGCCAGAGAGGAAGAAGACAAGCAGCAGCCAGACCAGCTAAAACATTAACTACAAAGGTCCAGGAGAGCTGCAGACGGGCACTTTTGGGTGCGACCATGGCTCACAGAGGAGAGGAGACAACCGTTTGGTCAGTTCTCCAACCTCCTAGACACCCATTTGAGGCTGGAGGATCCAGTAGTGTTCCAAAACTACACAAGATTAACACCAAAGCTTTTCGATTAAGTCTTGTAGAGGGTGGTCCCAGCAATCGATAGGGAATTCGCCAGTTTCAGGCATCTCCTCTCACCAGGATTGAAACTGGCAGTGATACTGAGGAACCTTGGCACTGGCGACAACTATCTGTCCCTTGCGTATGCCTACATGTGTGGAGTGTTCACTGTCTCAGAGATGGTTCCAGAAGTGTGCCAGGCAATTGTGACCCCTGAAGCCTGGACAGCCGTAGCTAACCAGTTTGAGCAGAGATGGAATATCCCCCACGCCATTGGGGCCCGGGATGGCAAACACATTACTATCAAGAAGCAACCCCAAACTGGCAGCCTGTACTTCAATTACAAGGGCTTCTTTTCGACACCACCTATAGCTCCGGTGGATGCAGATTACAAGTTTGTGTGGATCGAGCTTGGTGAAAGAGGACACGTGTCATGACTCGGAGCTGTTCAACGGTCTGGAATAGGAAGAACTAAGACCTCCTCAACCTGCCCTCTGACTGCAAACCCTGATGACCACCAAGACATGCCCTTCTTCATCTTCAAGGGGGGAGAGTGGTTGAAAATGGCTTTGGGATCCAGAGCCTAGATTTTCGAAGCTCTCTTAGTGCTAAGATAGTCGTAAGTGCCATACATTATCATTAACCTACAACTATCCTAGCGCTGAGAGAGCTTCGCAAAATCTAGGCCCGGGCCAATAGATTCAGGTGTCTCCTCAGGACCCAAGAGCAGAAGCCCAAAACTGTGAAGGATATAGTGGAGGCGGTAGGAACTCGTAACATCGTGTGCGTCCGTGGAAAAGCGTCACTACTCGCATTTACTCGTATCAACTCGTTCGTATCTGCTCTTGAGTCATCCGTGTCAGGTCATAAGCAATGGGACCCGAAAGAGCGTCACAGATCGTGAGAGATCGCAACACATCTCAACAGAGCGTGGTGTTTGTCTTGTCCACGACTGATTCCGATCACCACGATTTGGAAGCACGATTAGATGCAATATGCTGCGCTTTGTTACCATGCAATACGATCTGATGCGATGATCACGATTGACAACTAATCGTGTTGATCGTAGAAAAGTTATGAACTGTCCAAAACATTTCTACGATCAACACGATTTCCACGACTGACCTCAAGGTCTGATAAGATCTGATAGGATCACCACGATTAGTCCACAATTAAGACCACGATTTCAATCGTGGCGCGAATCGTGATAGTGTGAACATAGCATAATGATGATCGTTGGAGCGAATCCTTATATCGTCCCTGGTCAGCTGTCCTATTGAGAATTAAATAAAATTTGCATGATTTGCCATCCAAACACAAACAAAACAGAAGATAAACATCAAAGAAAAAAAATCATACCGAAAACGTCAGCGCAAAATAATACACAGCCTTGCCATTCCGTTTGGCGTGAAGGGCCAAGGCACGTGCAAATCGCGAGGAGTGCACGAAAGCGAAAGACTTGATTTGCACGTGCTAACCTCACGTCTCTGACGAGCACGTGGTTCTGTGATCAGTTTATGAGCAACAATGGAGGAAGCAGCACCGGATTAGCGTTGGCGACACTTTCAACAGAACACAGCTGTTTATATGATGGTATGTAGTATTTGTTATACGTATGGTGGAAGGGCATTGAATTTCAAATGTTTAAGTAATGTGGAATTGATTATGTTAACGGCATGTTTGCATTTACACACATCTTTGGGACCGTTCATAATTTAGGGTTAGGGTGGGGGTCACCCATTTTGTTCTGGGGAGGTAGGGGGGTCAGCAATTTTGTACACATGTACTCTGTGTGTGTGTGTGTGTGTGTGTGTTGGGGTTTGGTTTGATTGGTTAAGCAATATTGTACATAAAAGTATTACAAAATTATGCCTAAAAATAGGGGTGGGGGGGGGGTGGTAATTGATCTTGAGGGGCACTTACTTTGTACTTAGTTGGGGTCAGTCACAGTGTACTTGCTTCCCCATAAAAATCATCATCACTGCCCCTAGCCTTAAGATATATACGGTCTCTCAGTAGGAAATGAATAAACGCCCCTTTTTCATAAAGACCATCTATTCTTAGGAATATAATGGTTACAAAACGGGGTCACGGGCGGAAATCCTTCCCATATCTTTTCTGTCAATGTTACTTGCAAGGTGGGTACAATGTGTGAGGCCCATTTCTGGTGTCACCCCACCGTGATATTACTGGAACATTGCTAAAAGCGGCGTAAAGCTAAAACTCACTCACTCATTACCTGTAAGTTTGCGAGTTTAGTTTTCTTCAATTACAATAAAAGTATCGAACGACAGTATTCGAGAAACCATTATAGTTTGTTTCAAACGTGATGATGCTCCCTGTGAGAGATCTCGCTCCATTGCATGCCCTACAAGGCGACAAATATTAGTAAAATGATTGATTGCGCTTTTTCGTTCAACATTGCGGGAGGTGGGGGTAGCCTAGTGGTTAGGGCGTTCGCTCATCACACTGAACACCTGGGTTTTATTCCCCACATGGGTACAATGTGTGAAACCCATTTCTGGTGTTCCCCGCTTTGATATTGCAAAATGCGGTTTAAAATTGAAGTCGTATAACATTTTGGCTATTCTGTTTTGTGTCAATGTGGAAAGAGTAAAACTATGTAATCGAAAATACTGAGCGACAATATAAGGCACGGTATGTAATATATACTTCCCATCAAAAGTTTAGACTCACTAAAAACACTGTTAGGTATATATACTGAACAGCAAAAGAAACGCAAGTCTGGCTTTTTGTCAAGTTTGGGAATAGAAGGCAACCAAAATTATGTCTAATCATTTATTGTATAGAAAACACTGTCAATTTAACAACTAAAAGTTGCTGTTGACATTGAATTGCAATAAGTTCAAATTGATCACAGTCCGTCAAATGGAGATACCCCTGAACGCGAAAAGTGACAGTCTCTTTAGTAGCGTGTATAGCCACCTTGAGATTGCACACAGGCCGTGCAACGTGGCCTCATGGAGTTCACTAGAGTCTGAAAGAATGCCTGAGGCAACTGGTTCCGCTCAAACACCAATCTCTATTCCAATTGTGCAAGTGTGAGTGGCTGTCTACCTACCTGCAGCAATCCTCCGTCCCAGAATGTTCAATGGGAGCCATATCCGAGGAAAGAGACGTTAATGCTGTTTTGAGCCAGATAATCCATCGGGTTGCAAACGTCGCTGGCGTTGTTGACGTGCCAAAAATTGGTCCCACATATAGCCTTCGGCAGTGGATTCCAGCAGCCCGAAGACGACGCCTAATCGTATCGCTTGGCACTGCTCCCCTTGACTGCTGTTGCCGTTGCTGCTTGAGTTTGGTTCCTTAGATGAGTGACCCGGATGAACCGATCTTGCGCATGAGTTGTCACTCGTTGCCGTCCAGTACGAGGACGATCAGCAGCAACCCGCTTTGCTGATGTTGAGCAAGTCGTGTAATTGTGGTAAGATGACAGCCCAATTGTCTAGCTACAGCGGTTGCAGTTTCCAATGGCCATTCCCCTCTGCTCAGTCGTTAGTTTAGGCATCGTTTGTGTGGCGTGTACACCTCCTAGCGTCAATACTGAACTGTTTTTTTTGACACAAACCTTTATAAAGGATACTTCAGAGTAAAATGCATGCTTTTCATCCATAACCGTCGATGCACGAGATAAAATTATGGTTTTGCTGCATTGTGGGTGTGTTTGTGCGAATGGTTCATTTGGACGTCAAATTGCATGACATCTCATCTGGGATCATTACGTCACTTTACCATTTCATTTTTTCGAAACTTGCGTTTCTTTTGCTGTTCAGTATACATATGGTTACATCGAAGATTGATTTCTCCACTAACTTGGAACCTCATGCAGATGAATTGCACGAGGATCATGCATCAAATGGCTGAAAAGCATGTGCAAATGTGCAAACAATATGGAATATTTTGAAAAATTTAGTTTAGAGCAGTTGCCTGAAGTGAGTGGCTTTAGTTACACTAATTTTAGTGAGCCTGAACTTTTTGATGGGAAGTGTAATGAATGACGCGGCGCACCTGTTTTCTACTGAGGCAATATAGATGTAGAATTTAGGGAGGTGGTTCCAGGTAGAAGGCATCCTACACAAATGTGTTTTTTTACGTCAAACCCCAACAGTGAAATTAAGCTAACGAAAATTTGGGCAATATAATCCACTTTTAGAGAAAGCTGCTAGTCTGGGTCAGTGATGTTTTAGGTTTTACCGTCAAATGTATTCCTTGTGAAGCATGTCTGCATTTACAAAATTCAAAACCTGTGATGGTCCGGGACTAGAATATTGGCCTCAAGTCGCCTCTTACTGACGTGATCGGGTGGTCTGGTTCGCTTGGTTGACACGTGTCATCGGTTCCCAATGGCGCAGGTCGATGCTCATGCGGTTGATCACTGGATTGTCTGGTACAGACTTGATTTACAGACCGCGGCCATATAGCTGGAATATTGCTGAGTGTGGCGTAAAACTAAATGCAATGGGTACTGTGTGATGCATGGGGTTGTCATCTGGACCCCTAAGACACGCATGAATATGCATAAATTTGTAATGCCATTAGGTATGAAGCCTTTCATTTGTTTCCTGACAGCTGTGTTCTTTGTTTCAGAGAAGATGTCGCAGCGACCAGAAGGAATACGGCCCTCGTTAACATGTGTATATATGAATAAATAAAAAATACTCGAGAAATATTTGTTACTTTATTGCTCAAACATGGTGATGTAGCTGGGCCTGAGCAGCATCTGAAAGTAAAGACAACAAGTTCAATAAAACCGGGATTTCATTGGATCGCCTCCAGTAAGCCTGAAAAACCCAAGTTGGAAATCTATCCCACCGCCCCTAGAAACACATGTAATAGATTCATAACTTGACACTGGATAAATGATATGGTAACAAGCACACACCTGGTATGGGATCCACTAGATGCAGTGACATACTGACACTTTACGCGGCGGACTGTAAATAATTGAGTGTGGACCAGACAATCCAGTGATCAACAGCATGAGCATCGATCTGCG
>VKKT01004715.1:86360-105841 GCA_008038995.1 Haliotis laevigata | reverse complement strand
ATTATTTACAGACCCCCGCCATATAGTTGGGATATTGCTGAGTGCGACGTTAAACAACAAAACAACTTTCACATTCGGCATTCCAATATTAGTTTGTTGTCGAGCCGCCATCCCGTGAAGGAATCTACCTAAGACTCCGAGAAAATTGGTAACAAATTTCCCTTATTACCGATCGCTTTTGACAACTGAATCTATAAAGCTAATTCCCCGAATCAATATCGTAAGTGGCTTACTCGACGCCACAGTACTCCCGGTGTCAAACTAGAATGTGACACATTCAGATCATGTAAACAATCCATTATCAACGTCCCGCTTTAGTAGAGTAAAAAACACATTTAAATGTGTCAATTCAATCATTAGCTACTGTCGTCATGGTATAGAAGTGAAGTTTCACACTGCGGTGTTGACAATCTGTCATAGTTGATTGAGCACAGAATAAGTCACGGTCACAGAACACCGCCCCGTCGCACATCTATCGAGGGCCGATTATTGCTCATTTTCAAAGCATAAACAAAGAGCGTCCCTAGCAACCGGCCATACCCACGAGTGTCAGCGGGACCGCAACGAGCGACCGCGACCGGTAAAGCACCTGAGCCAGTCAGACACACAGCTACCCTCTGTAGTTGACAACGAGTGAGAGAGGCGAGGTGATACGGCAATGGCGGCCCCGGCTTAACATGAGCATGACTTCAAGTTAAGTTCGTTCATCGTTAGAGCGGAATTGATACTGCCATGGGTTCTGAGCTAGATTCAGAATGTGTGGACATACTCCGCGGCCGACTGGGGGTCCCGGGATGTCCCCTTGTACCCACACGGGGGGTTCGACTTTACCTCTGTTCCACAGGCTCAGGTGAGTCAGTGTAAATAGTTCTAACAAATGTGTTACAATATTTCGAAAAAATTTAAAATAGCTAAACATATACAATTTTTATACCCTAGACTAAAAAGATAAACAGTATAATTGTTTCAATTTTATTAACATCATTGTTTGTTTGTACAAAGAAAATCTGATCTAATGATTTCTAATATTAATGTTTTTACAGTTTGATAGTGTTTTGATTATTAATGACGTTCCAGCCAATTAAACCGTTGGCCACGCTGTTGAATCCAGTAGATGTATGTGTACATGTATATAGATATGTCATCTATGTGTGATGGGAATGCACACAATTCGAATGCGCCTGCATCTTCTCCCTCACCATCCCTATCCAAATCGTCTATGTATAATTCAATATCTAACAGATCAATACAGTGATAATGAACTCTCCTTATTTGAATTCCGTTAAATCGAATAGAAAATCTCACTGTAAAAATGCACTTGTTGACCATGTAGCATTGTTTGGTCGTTAGTTCAACCTTGTTAGACATATAATCTCATATATAAGCGCCTTTGAACCTGTTATAAATGTATAAAAAATATATCGATTGTTTGTGATTACCATACTGTTACCACAGCAATGCGATTAAATATGCATGTGCTTAGTTATATGATAGTCATTGCAGGTTAGGGCATACCAAGTATTGACGGTTTCCATAGCCACAACAAACCTATAATATTGTACACATTGGACAGGAGCTCTTTACCATTTGACCGTTGCAGTGTGTATATATACAACGGGTTTGCCCTTGCTTATCAAACAAACCGTTCAGTATCTACCTACCAGTTCAGTGTGATTTATCAGATTACAAAGCATAGAGTATTCATAATAGTACTTTAAAACATATGTGTATAACCCTCTTTAAAGATTTAATTTAAGCCTTAATCCCTATGCAGATGGCCACATGCACAGCACCATCGTAGCCTAAAGGCTTTTAAAAGCATATGTTGTATAGACTATAGGAGAAACACCATCTTAGCCTTAAGACTTTTAAAGGATATTGAATAGGCTATGGGAGAAACAGCATCTTAGCCTTAAGATTTTTAAAGGATGATGAATAGGCTATGGGAGAAACAGCATCTTAGCCTTAAGACTTTTAAAGGCATATGCTGTATAGACTATAGGAGAAACACCATCTTAGCCTTAAGACTTTTAAAGGCATATGATGTATAGACTATAGGAAGAACAGCATCTTAGCCTTAAGACTTTTAAAGGGTGTTGAATAGGCTATGGGAGAAACAGCATCTTAGCCT
The DNA here is from genome assembly GCA_008038995.1 of Haliotis laevigata. NCBI lineage: Eukaryota > Metazoa > Mollusca > Gastropoda > Lepetellida > Haliotidae > Haliotis > Haliotis laevigata. The sequence goes on along the minus strand of VKKT01004715.1, from coordinate 103,710 downwards.
TAAGACTTTTAAAAGCACATGTTGTATAGACTGTACTATAGCAGACACCGCATCTTAGCCTTTTAAAGACTATTAAAGATATATGTTGAATAGACTACAGGAAAAAAGAAGTCAGCCTGAAGACTTTTAAAGGCATATGTTGAATAAAGAAACAGCAGCTGTATCGCTGATACCGTCTTGTCGAAAGCGTTCACAAACGTCATCTTAGCCTAAAGATGGTAAAACTATTATAAACATGTTTTAATCAAATTATAAATGATACAATACTTCTCCCCCTTTTTGTTCTAAGCACCGGGACCGTATTCATAATGCGATCTTAGACTTCAGATTATTGTAAAGATAATTGAGTGATACTGTTGGAGCTACAATAATTGTAGGGCTGAGGCCGCCTTGACCCAAACATAGAGTCCACATGCACTACTCGATCATAACCTTAAGCCTCGTCTAAGGATACGTTTATTAGACTAAGGGTGATACGGCAGTTGTCACGCTAAGACGCTTTGCCAAAGCACCGAGGAACTACCTTAGCCCGAGGAGATACAATATCTCAGAATTACGACTGTGGTCGGTAAATTTTACAACATGGGGCCCTGGGTAAAGGTAAATTGTTACAATTTAAAAACAACCTTACCTCAACCGAACGCTTTAGAAAATACACCTACTCACTAATGTGATGTGGTTGTATAACTCGTTAAAATGTGGATAACATGTGGAATTTGCTGTCATTAATGAGTGAGTGAGTGAGTGAGTTTAGTTTTACGCCACACTCAGCAATATTCAGTGATCAGCATGGGTTACTGAAGATCAGTCTAACATGTGTTGCCAAAAAGCAGGCCAGGGTATTTATCGTAACAGAATGGAGATATAATGCACTGGATAAACGAGGAAGGCACAGTGAAAACATGTAGTCTGTTCATTAATGACCGGACCCGTGAAGACCCGGGTTAGAACGAACCTTTAGTAACCCATGCTTGTCGTAAGAGGCGACTAACGGGATCGGGTGGTCGGACTCGCTGACTTGGTTGACACATGTCATCGTATTCCARTTGCGTAGATTGATGCTCATGCTGTTGATCACGTGATTGTCTGGTCCAGACTCGATTATTTACAGTCCGCCGCCATATAGCTGCAATGTTCCTGAATGCGGCGTAAACCTAAACTCAGTCACTCATTTTTTAACATGAGTGATAACAGAGCTGTTTCACTTCCTATGGTGGAGTGTGGGTCCACGGTCATTATTATTGTAACTGAATGATGACAAACTGCAATGCAATATGGAGGATGGATATATATTTTGATAGCCACGGTAACAACGTCAAACGTATTATCAAAATGATTGCTATACGTTTCTATTAGTAACTCATATATCCTATATGTTTCATGAACATCAACCACTTAGGTTAAAACAAATTACCCAAAGTCAAACGTTTATGACCGCTAAATGTCTACTGGGTTACATGTTGTTCAGTGCAGGACACATATCAACACAGAAGCCGTCTGTACCATATCACTTCAGCTCCAGTGGGTTCATGTATGTGAACATAGCTGACTTACTCTGTAAACATAGATCATGGGAAGGTTTTCGCCATACTCGAGATACAGGGTGACCTCTCACCCGTGAAGATTGGGTTAGAATTGATCTTCAGTAACCCATGCTTGTCGTAAGAGGTGACTAACGGGATCGGGTGGTCAGACTCGCTGACTTGGTTGACACATGCCATCGTATTCCAATTGCGTAGATTGATGCTCATGCTGTTGATCACGTGATTGTCTGGTCCAGACTCGATTATGTACACCGCCGCTGTAATGTTGCTGAGTATGTCATTACAATTTTCCCCATTCTCTCCCTCCCCTTAACCTTTCGTTTAATTTACTCTCTAATCCCATCTCAAATTTCTTTCTTTCTCTCATTAATTTTCACTGTCTCACTTTCTCTCTGCTTCTCTTCCCCCTCTCTCCCGCCCCCACGCCGCTGTTCCTCAGCTTAATGAGACTATCGGAGTGTGAATATTACATGAGTATCTTGTTTGTGGGGAGAATGTCTCTGGTGATACACGAAGGGAAACTAGCCACGTGTGTCTAGTCAATAGTTGATGAACTGTAACAGTGGAGGAAAGGAGCCTACGTCTTTCATTGTTGAAGCTACCTGGGATTCCATTAAATCAATCACGACAGGAATATTACCTTTTAACGAAGATTGAACATTTCGTGTAAATACAATTCATTGCCTACAATAAACGTAGGGCAAGTTCAGGTTTTTACACAACCCCAGAGACGTCGCGTTTCTGTCTCTCTCTTTCATAAGCCCCCACTCTCTCGCTCTCTTCTGGCTGACTCTTGCCCTCCCTCTATTACCCATTCGCTCCCGCCACCTTCTTTTGTTCATTCTTCAGTTCCCTCTCTCTCATTCATTTCCCATCCCATCCCTCCCCCCTCACTCACTCTTCCATTCCCCCTCTTGCCCTCTCTCTTTCTCGTCTCTTTCAACGCATTCATTATACGTCTCTCTATATCTTCCCTCTTAGTTAATTCTCGTCTTAAATTTGTTATTCAATCTCAGATTTTCTCTACCATAAATACTACACTCTGTAAATGTCTTTCTTCCTGACTCTCTCTTTCAGATACCGCGTTCTCATCACTGTCCCTCCCACCCTCTCATTCTCATTGTCTGCCCATCATTTTGTCGCTGTCATATTCCTCTCTGATTGACCCCACCCTTCCCCACCCCTCTCCTCGCCCGCTGTCTAAATCAGAATGTCGACGGTATACATCAAGAAACTCTTGTCACTTGTCGATTTACAATCCACTGCAATCATTCACGTCCCTATAATATATCTATCAACAAAACTCAAACACCTAACCACTAAAAGTCAATAACGCCCGCAATACTGGTCTCTATTGACACATATTTCAACGCCACAGAGATACTAGGTGTCTTTATGGCCTATGCATGACATACAATGAGTTGTAGATTTCATGTAGATTTCTCGTATATGTCTCTGCATGTCTACAGGTAACGGCGCGTATTCATTTAAAGGGTGGATATCATAATACGTTTCAGGCTTTCATAAATCTACATTAGCGTGTTGCCAAAACATATTGGTAGCTGTATACCCCCTCAGCAGTGTCTGGCTTTAAGGACAGTGTATTGTGTACATACAAAGCCCCCGGAGGGAGACTGTCACTAGGAGAAACGTCCCATTAGACCACTATTGCTATCACGAACTAAGTAATCGATTGCTTGATACTGAATCGCGCATATAGAAAGGATAGTTTTTATATAGACACTTTAATTGTGCTCAGTGCGAGTTTCAGTTGAGAATAGCCCATAGCTTTCAAAAGCTTTGATCATCGATACACTCAAATCCAATAATGCACATTTAGGGGTGGAAATAACTTTAAAATTGCTAGTGTACTCCGGTACAGTGGCACATGTAAAATCACTTGCCCTGATAATTTTCACTCTATACCGGCCGTTTTCTTGTTGATTTTTAAAATAAACAACATCATTAATATTGGACAGTCAACTGGACACCGGTACAGTGTGATATACAAATTTGCTTGCCCGACAGAAAAAAAACACTGGACTCGGGCGTCGGGCAATGGGTTATTTCCACCCCTGCAAATAGCAAAAAGAGATGTACAGTACATGTTAACTCCGAAGTAGTTTGAGATAGAAGAGAGTTAGGGAATGGATATGGAAATAGCTTAAAAGATTAGGTAGGAATTTAATACCCCCAGTGTGGTGACAACGGGAAAACGATAACGCATTATCGATACATATGAAGCTACATCGATTACATATGAAATACCACACATGCTTGTGGTCGATTGATATTGAATGAAGAACCCTAACAAATGAAGTATAAAACGTTCATTATTTTATGGAATTATCGGACCTATTTAGAATTAGCTGCTCATTTGGTCTATCAAATGAGCGAACCCGCAGTTCAGCCGTGGTTGTGTGTACATGCCTGATACGTTAACAGACTGTGGCCGAGAGGGAGAGCATACACTTTCCCTTAAGACGATCATCTCCCTTCTGTTATTGACAACGAACGACGGTAGCGATGTGACAGCACAATGGCATCTCCTCGTCGTGATGGTTTGAAGTAAAGCTTGTTTATGGAGCGGAATTACAACTGGTTTAGCTTCTGCAATAGGTTCAGAAGGCGTCGAGATATTCCAGGGTCGCTTATGGGTACCCGGGAGTAAACAATAGGCGCTAAAGTATCAAAAGCCTGGCCCACCTTCATAGACTATCATGGGCGTGTATTAAATGACCTACAAGAGCTACAATAGATCACGTTGTCCAAAACACAGGACCCGCGTACGCATGGCGATCTCAGCTTGGTGGTGAACTGGTGCCTTTTGGTAGTGAATAAACTAATTTTTGCGTTTCCATGGCAACAACTTTGACTTTGACTGAAATTGGTGGTAGTGCACCTGTCAGCAGCAGAATTTAAAATGCTTTCAATAATTTCCTTCCACTTTGTACTTAATACTCAAAGAGGAAAGAAGCAGCTCAATGACTTTACCAACAATCACAATGAGATTATCAATCAACTCATTCGGTGGCATTTGTATCAGAATCAGTTTTCCGAAGTAACAGAACAGCAATCACCCTTATCCTTTGTTTGGATATCGCACAATAAATTAAGATCCAAACATTCTTGAAAGCAACTTTTCGACGGGTATTTGTAAGCAACAGAGGATCAAGTACTGATTGAACAGGCTCAAATTATGTTAGACTTGTCTCATAAAAATGCTCATGGCTTCCACGCCTGTGTTTGACCTCTCAACAGTGCAGAATATTTGATTGATTGTTTGATCTATATGTTTTGTTTAACATACTCTTAAGATGTTGACTAACATTGAACGCGTTTCAAGTGGCAGCTTAACGCTCAACAACGGGATCGAACATTCTTGGTACATATGTCTGATCTGTGTATGGTGTCCTTGCAATGGTAAGGCGATCCCAGGAGTTGCACCGAGTAAACAAACTGTGCCATACAATCAGTGTGCGTAATAATTTCAAAATTTTGCTTGCTAGTCGGGCTAGCTATGCCTGAAAGTTACTAGCCCACAAAACAATTCACTAGCCCGAAATTTGGATTTAAAATCTAAAAAAAAGATTACAAAATGGTAAAATACCATCATCTATGAGGCCATAATCTTGCATGATTTTAAAAGTGTATTATAACAAGTCGGAGAGAGTGATATATTTAAAAGATGACCCCATGAAAATTCACTAGCCAGTCGGGCAAGTGACAAAGGAGATTTACTAGCCCGACTAGATTTTACTAGCCACGGGCTAGCGGGCCAGTGCCTATTTCGCACACTGGGTACAAATAGGCCCATATCCCGCACCTGATATCCTAATTAATCACACACATATCTTTACTCGGTCTGAAAACTCCCAATCGAATTTCTTTCTAAACATGCGTATTAAGATCCTGTACGTATATTATTTAATTTATGTCGTTCATATAAAAGTTAAACGTTTTTTTGTTTTTGCACAAAATTGCACTTTTTGATGTAACCACAAGTAACGGTAAGGCCATTTTAATATACTCTCTACTTGTTTATAGAATTGTTTTGATTAACAGAAATTGAAATTGAGTGGCTGGAAAATATGAATGAAAATTAAACAAAAACCCAACCGACCTACCACATTATTTTTAAAAATAAAGTATGAGAAAAATGATATTGTTCCGGCCTTAAGTACCCGGTTTTGATTGGGCATATTTATTGTAGATTCCCAGACCGAACGCAATGCTTTTGTGGAGACAGTCTACCCAAAGATTCGAGAGTATTGCAGGAACCAGTATGGAGTGGAATTCCAGGTAAGTCAACTAACAGGGTTCGTCGCGTGTGGTATCCCCACTTAAGTCTCTCTGACATTCACATAGTCAATCGTGACCACTCGATGATAAGTCCCGTGTTGAAGCAGATCGATAGGAGCAGTTAACGTTGTATCTCCGACCAGGAGATTACTTTTAGTGTCCTACACTCCTTAGCTACTCAGAGATGTAACCGTTACGTATCGAGATCATGCATGGTGTACTATCTGAGGTACCCTGAGATTAAACAGATACGTATCGAGATCATGCATGGTGTTCTATCTGAGTAACACTGAGATTAAACCGTTATGTATTGAGATGATGATGTATTATCTGGGGGTACTCCGATATGGTTACCTATCGACAACATGCATGGAGTACAGACTGAGGTACATTGATATTAAGGCGTTACGTGTCGAGATCGTGCTACATTATCTGAGGTACTCCGAGATTATAAGGTTATGTATCGATATAATGCTGTACTAGTAGGGGTACTCTAAGATTAAATCGAAGGTTTCTAAATCATGCTGTTAGATCTTGTAAACTCTGAGAGTAAACCGTTACATATCGAAATCATGTTGTTCCATCTGAGGTACTCCGAGATATAAGGTTATGTATCGAAATCATGCTGTTAGATCTTGTAAACTCAGAGAGTAAACCGTTACATATTGAAATCATGCTGTTCCATCTTAGGAACTCCGAGATGAAACCGTTACGTGTCGAGAACACGATGTGTTATCAGGGGTACTCCGAGATTAAACCGTTACGTGTAGAGATCATGTTATGTTATCTGAGGTACTGCGAGATTGAACCGTTGCGTATCGAGTACGTAAGTACTCAATCGTCATCTATAAATCGTGTCTTAATATTTGCAATCGGTTTCAATAGTAACAATTTAAAAAAAGTTGTTATCCATAAATAGTGTATATTATTTAGTTCACGGATCCTTGGAAGAAGACGTCTCATTATCACACTTTTCAACAATAGAACAGCAAGTATCGTGTTGACATCTGCCTATAAGTAGCGCATATTCTCGTAACTGTAAATGTTCCGTCATTGAATCCACGACCATTGAGTCAGCACCACCGCAAGAAGAATGTGTTTCGGTCCCATGGTATATTTACAGACTGACACTTCACATAAATGCCAAGTGATAATTGAATCGTTAAAATGATATTTTTTTATCCTTTATATATTTGAACTGGCTAATTATGTTTTTATATCAACTCCCAACAACACCTTTTTTAACAAAAATGTCCACAAATAAACTAATTATCACTTAATTCAAACTTGTTTTTGATCAGGTAGTTGACCTGGAATGGGGTTTGCGACCTGACATAGATAATGTGACTCCTGTGTCGGCGGAATTCCGCCAAGGGGAGATAACCCGATGCCAGAAGCTTTCTTCTGGGCCGAGCTTCCTGGTATGTACATTCAAATTCATTCTAATCATATAATTCTTGTGCTTTCAGACGTTTTATGAGGATTTCAAATGTTCTGTTTCTATACTGATGTAATTGTTGACGTAGTGTCGTGACGTCGCTGTAGATGATGCCGCTACGTCTTTTCATTAAAGCCGTTATTTCACGTATTTCAAGTAGATCTATTCGTCAATGGTCCTTTTTCAAAACTCACAACACGGTTTATAGATGCACACATACCTTTAATTTTAACTTTGCGTTTCAGGCATTTGTTGGACAAAGGTATGGCGCCTGTCCATTGCAAGCAACCATTCCGGCTTCTGAATACGAAACAATCCGAATCGCTCTACAGAACCACCGGAGCCGTGAGACTCGTAGCGCCCCCTTGCTTGACGATTGGTACATCAGGGACGATAATCACATTCCACCCGTCTACGTGCTGAAACCCGCGTCTGAGGTCATACACGATATCAGTAGTGTGAGTGGTTGCTGTATATATGGGGTGTATTGGGTCAGTTGGCGAAGCGCTGGGTTGTAACACCGGGTTTTAATGTACTGTCTGCTGTATGTCCGATTTTGTATGGGTTTTATATTGGTGTTTATCAAAGTTGGGTACATCCAATGTATGGGCTTTATTTTGGTGTTTACCAAAGGTGGGTACAAGATTTGCCGTCAGTTATAGGTGTCCCCCGTTCTGATATTGAAGAAGTGATGCTAAGAGTTTGAGTTCCTGGGCACCGTTCAACAAAGTGATCGTAGTACTAAGATGATCGTAACGTTCACCTCTTCCGTAGACTTACGACAGTTGTAGCGCTACGGTAGCTTTTTGACCCGGGCCCCGTTCCTCAAAGCGATCGTAGCGCTACGACAGTCGTAAGTCTATGTTAAGGTATGGGAGTTACGATCACGTTAGTCTTAAGATGACTTTTTACAACGGCACCATGGTCTTCAGTGGAAAATGAAAAATGAATTGTTTATCTCTTTTATGAAGATCATTTCTACATCGATACTATGTCTCGCTACTTTCTCAATACCATTGAAAGCATTATTGTGGATTGTGGACAAAACAAAGGGAAATGTACCTATTAGGTTCACACCTTGCCTTACAGGATGACGAGAACAAACGATCGGCCGCTGAGAGCTTGAAGTTGGAGACTGAGGCCAAGATAAGGCGTTTATTGCAGAAGGGAGCAGAATTCTGTTATAGCGAAGGCTCGATAGACAGTGACACTAAAACCAAATACTTCATGTCAGGTGAGCTTATCTGAAATAGTATCAGAAGCATGTTCCCAATGCATGTAAACAAAATAATGAGGCGTTTGTATAAAGTCAAAAAACACACTGTACCTAAATGCGTTGAAGGGGACTGACTATATGTGTCCCACGGCTTCATACACTTCAACCTAATAGTAGTAAGGAAATTCTCTGTGTTAATTATTTAAATACTGTACATCATAATGTTTTGATTACAGGTAAGAGAGTGGGTTTTGAATGGCTTCAGTTATACTTGCTGGAACTACAAACAAGATAGACTTCAAAACCAAAATCACTATGTTATATTGGAAAATATCTTATTTTGTTTCTTTGTTTATTTTTGGTTCTTTTGTCAGTATAGTAAACTGATCCAGAGTGGGATCATACATGAAGACTTGAAACAAAAAATAAAGCATTTGTTCATTCACCCATGTCTTCCAGAACAAGAAATCGAGATGACAATGGGCATCGGCGACAGCGGTAATCCCCAACAGCAGTGTCTCCTTGTCCTCAGGGACATCATCGACCTAAAAAATTACATTGGTGACGAGCGCACTCCATGTTTCACCGACATCATCTACAACGACAAGATTGACAAGCTGGAACTCGATGCAGAAGCTGACCTGAAACTACAGCAAGTAAAGAAGCGAGCAAAGAATCTAGTATCTCCAAACAACGCAGTTTGTTTTGATGTTTTGTGGCGGTATGACGATGTCATCAACTCCAAGCTTCACAGGAAGTACCTCGATGAGCTGTGTACCCAAGTTCATGATCGGCTAGTTCAGCTCATTGACGAGACCGTTCCTAGAAGAAGGATGGACTTTCCGGAACTATGTCATGAACCGCTGCTCCACCTCGAGCGATGCAAGCAGCTAGGAGGTCACTTCTATGGTAGACAGGACATGCTGTCTCAGGTCCAGGCATACCTTGTGCAGCAATCCTCATTGCCTCTGATCATATATGGGGAATCTGGAAGTGGTAAAACTAAACTCCTGTCCAGGATTGCGCAAGAGGTAATTATTGATAATCTTCGTCAAATGCATTCGAATCTCAAACAAATATTTACAATAAATACAATTCTTAATCATCATTTTGGAATTATTGATAATAATTATTCAGCCCCTAGTCAGTATAGAATATAACCCATATAACATAGGGGCATTAAAGTTACCTATAGTTATCTATATATATATTCGGTAGTCCAAATTAACGAGATTTCTCCACATTTGCATCAGTTTCAACAATCAAAGGTAGTCAGTTGTTTGCCTTTGCACGAACCAATAGTTGTATCACTAACAACATATTTCCTTTTCAGATTCCCAAAATATATGGAGACAGTGGCATCTTGATTGTTCGGTATGTGGGCTTCACCCAGGAGAGCTCAGATCTTCGACAAATACTTTCCAGCATCTGTTCTCAGTTGTGTGCCATCGTAAACAGAGACCAGACATCAGACCCAAAGGATCTTCCTGTCTACTTCGAGGACCTCATTAACTCTGTTCCAAACTATTTGTCGGTTGTGATACTCCTGGATGGAGTCGAACAAATTCTACCTGACCATAATGCGCACCTTATGTCATGGATTCCTGCATCGTTGCCCGTTAATGTCAAAATGATAATTACATGTCAGCCAAACTCCACCAAAATCCTTGAAACATTGAGAAGTGACATTGTTCAAGACGACAGTGCATTCATGCAGCTTGATAACCTCAGTGGCAATGAGTGTGAGGGATTAATGAATGAAATCATGGCAGCATCTGGAAGGAAAATAACACAAGAACAATACGAAGTCTACCAGGAGTCCTTTACAAAATGTTCACTGCCAATGTATATTCATCTGCTGGCTGAAGAAGGGAAAACCCTTCATAGCTTCCTTGGGACAGATCCTATTTCCAAGACTTCAGGAATCTTGGATGCAATCAATATGTTTTTAAGCAAACTTGAAGAACGTCATGGTAAAGTTTTTGTTTCCAGGTGCATGGCTTTTATGGCTGCCTCTGGGACAGGTCTAAGTGACTGTGAAATGGAGGATCTACTTTCTTTAGATGAGGATGCTCTGAACAGCGTCTACATTGGCTACCACCCCGCAATACGTCGGATACCTCCTCAGAGGTGGATGGAACTGAAACGCAATCTGGAACAGTTTCTGATATACAGAAATACAGACGAAGCAACAATTTACAGCTGGAGCCACGATCTGTTCCTCCAGGTGTGTCAAGCAAGATATTTATGTGAAGAATCTGTCAAAAGAAAAACGCATTCAGTCCTTGCAGACTACTACCTAGGAACCTGGGCTGACACTCCAAAACCAGTGACAAAAGATGACACGAAAAGTGACGTTATTCTTCTGTCGTGTGGTGACAAATCTGACAGGAGAGTTCCAACACAACCTTTGACATTCACAAGCAACGGAATAGGTGTGAAATTTAACAAAAGAAAGTATGACAAGGTTCCTCGCCATCTTGATTTATCAGGAAGAGCTGACGAGTTCAAGACACTGGTTCTCTTCAACTATGAATGGTTATATAACAAGATTAAAGCTCTGTCGTTGCAACATATAATGACAGACTTTTCTCTGAGTCCTGCGTCAGAAGCTTCACTTGTTGAAGGAGCATTGCGGGTGGCTGAGCCAACACTAAATCGAGACATCAACAATCTACCTGCAGAAATCACTGGTCGCCTTCTGCCATATTACTCCACACATGCAAATGTTCGAGAGCTTGTCAAGCAGTGCGATACAACTGGTCTCGACCATTGTGCCCTCATACCCAATTTCCCATACTTGCAAGTTCCCGGTAGCTCACTTCAATTTACCATGGAATGCCCTGTGTCCAGTGAGTATTTTGGCTTTACAAACGATGACAGATTCCTATTTACAAAGGAAAAGGACAGTTCATACATCTATATGTTTGATCTTTTGAATGGTGAACTGAAACATAGAGTCTTTACTTCGAATGGAGACTTTTTGGTCACACCAGACGGAAAGTATTTCGTCATCGTCGATCATGCCACAGAAAAGGCAATCAAGTTTCATGAAGCAGATAGTGGATCATTCCTTGGACAGATAATTATTCTGAATCATATTGAGATGAAACCCACTGAAACATACAAGAAAGGGCCAATGTGCATCACAAATGACAGACTCTGTGCCATAGTGACAACAGATACAAGCTTTCTGTGTATAGCGGACGTGCCATCTTGCAAACTATTGCAAATTGTAGCTTTGGATGGGAAATCTACAATATGCGAAATCTCCCCAGATGGAAAATATGTGTTCTGCAGTTCAAACGAATATCTGCTATCCTACGACCTCGACTCACTTGATCTTCTGTGTACTTTGTCAATTGGCTATAAGCCCAGTTCCTTCACATTTAGCCATGATGGATACAGAGCTTTCTTGTCCAATTCTGAAGAATCAAAATTGTATACGCTGCACATCAGTTATGGTGTGGTGGATATGAGCTACAAAGGACTCCTAGATGAAGTTCTGCAAGATGATCCTATTCTTGATCTCAAGGTATCCCCTGATGATGAGTTTGTCCTTGTTCGTGGGGACAGGATTCTGGTCGTCCACGATCGAGCTACCGAGAGTGTGTGTGCAAAGCTGGAGAGACCCAGTGACATCCCAGAAGAGTTCAGGCTACCAAAGAGTCACTACGTTGAACTCAACTTCACGAAAGCTGAATTCTCTAGCGACAGCAAGTATGTTATTGGTACCATATTCCGGAATGTGTACGTTTGGCAAATTGAAACACAGAGTGTTGTAACCAGCCTTCAGGCCCCTATCGGAATTATCACATCCCTTTTGGTTACCAAAAACAGAAACCAGGTTGTCACACAGCTACAAGGACACAAGACAATACAGGTGTGGAACATAGAGGAAGCTGTTAACAAGGTGGACATGCTCGACAAAGTCACTGGCCCCATCCAACAGGTCCTGTTGACGAAGGATGGTTCTGTAGCAATTGTTCAGTGTGAGGAGAGTGATGCCATAGGCATGATAGACATGAAGACTGGGACAATGCTTGATCTCCTTACCCATGACTCAGATGTTAAGGATATGGCCATCACACCAGCTGGGGATTATCTATTGCTTACTGTCGTCCCCAAAATGAGTGAAACCTCAACGCGGATTTGGGACATGACTGAGAGAAGGGTTATAAAAGAATTTGGTAATGCTCCTGGATACTGCGTTTGTCTGAATGAGAAAAACATCATCATCTTCGTTGGACAGAAAGAAATTACTTTCAGAGCCCCATACTACATTACAGTAATGCAGTTTGCAGCGGGAGCATTTGCAGAAGAGGAGCATGTACAAGCTTTGAAATTTGTTCTCAAAAAGCCCTTTGTTACAAGAAGTGATCGCTACCTGGTTGCTCTAACTGCAAAGGACTATCTTGAAAACTCGGGTGTGTATGATACACCGACCATATGCATCTTTGACTTGAACAAGGACATGAGATTAGCATGCTACACGCTTGAGAGTCTAGGACTGGTGGACAACGAGGACGACATCATTGACCTCAGACCATGTCCTTGCATGGAGAACTGGATTGCAGTCATCTATTCCACCAATGCGCCTGACGTCTGTCACGATGGTATTGAGAATGGGTATCTGAACAACCCACGCCGCTATGGCTTCCTCCTCTTTGAAGTCGGAAATGGATGGGTTATCAGAAAGATCGAGCCTTTTCTCGACTCAGCAGTTGATATACAAGATGTTCTGTTTGCAAACGACTTCACTTTCTGCTTGGACAAAGAATCACGTATATTTGACCTGATGAGCGGCGACTACACAAGCCAAATTCTAAACCCTCCTTCAGTGCCGAAAGCCCTTTTATTAGATGGTTATGTCGTAGTGTACTTTAAAGGATCAATGATATACGCAATACGTATTTGTGACAGTCAGGTCATTGCCCAGTGTGAGGTCCACGCTACTATTTGCTCCTTGACACTATGCAAGGATGACAGAACAATGATCGTTGGTTGTACAGATGGAACAGTTGTCTCGTACGTCCTCATTGACCCAGCCGTGGAAAACCCTCAGCTCGTTCTGGCTAGAGTAAGCAGTAGGCAGCTGCCCAAATCTCCAACACCTGTTGTGGATGGAAAAGCATCACGATCCTGGGATAAAATCGACCAGTTCAGCTTCCGCAGCTACTCTCGTCCACCTTCTGTGGTGAGCTTAGGCCCCAGGGAAAAAGAACTATTGAAGAAGGTCCAACATGTGCCAAGGGAACGACCCAAATCTGACACTCAGATGCATTCAAAATCTGCTGCTTGTTCAGTGATGTGACATTGGTGAAGACTAAATCGAACTTTGTCATCATAATACATGGAAGCTGAAAAGATTATTACTGAGTGAATGTTCGGAACAGTGCTTGTTGGTGTCATTGATGTGGCAAAAGGCCACACCCAACATCCCTCAGACGTTCTTCACGCATTAACCTTCCACGCTTTGATATTACTGAAATACTGTTCAAACATAAGTGAAACCAAAGACATAGGACAATCTATACTCATGCCAATAATGGTTGTCACCCCCCTCCCCACCCCAACCCCCACACCCCCTCTCCATGACAACCATTATTGGCATGAGTATATAATGCATAGTAGAGGAATCTGTCGAGCGTTGTGAAAGGAATGTTGAACATTTTTGGACACTAATTATGGAATGTTATACAATTTACTACATCTTTGGATAACAGAAGAACATATATCAGTTCATGATAGGTGGCTCAATTAGGTACAAAGCGTTCAATACAGCCTATCAAACAGAGTAATACATAAATGCAACATATACTGAGAGAAACAAATACAGGAACACAGGGAAATTCAGTGTTCCTTTCAGAGTTTCCAGTTTTCATCACCGGCTTGGAACAGCGATGTGGGAGAAAATCTGGGAATAAATAAAGGAACTCTCCTATGGTGTGGTGTTTCCTTATCTGATTCCCTCAGTATATATAACATGAATGTATGAGGAAACAAACCATGTTTGACAGGAAGTTGAACAGTCTTGTTCTACAATGTAAATAGCTGTACATGACACTCATAGATAAAATGACACACCCTATGCAATATTATATATGCAATAGTCAGTCGCAATAAGTGCACCTCAGTTTTATCCTGCATAGTCATGTGTAAGTGTCCTTATTATCAATAGAATGAGGTCAGTTTGGAAGTTTGTTTGCACCTCCAGATAGGATTCGATGAATGCTCACGGGTCAACTTGTATAAAACGGTCTTAGCGCTTAGCTAGCTCCCAATATTTGTCATAGACTTTCAACAGTTGTAGCACTGAAAAGGTTTGTACAAGTGGACCAATGACAGATTGAAAGTATTTAACATTTATGAGGCTGATTGTAGGAACGCTTTATTCTCATAATGTTATGACCCGTTTCACACATGAACATGATACAGCAAGAATAGTATGTGTATACAGTCATCGTTCATATAAATTAGTACTACTCACGATGTGGTGATCGTTATATATAACCAAATGAAGTGAAAAACGCGTCCAGTCTGAAATAGAGTTTGATGTAGTCTTATGAATTTTTAAACCAATCTGTAAATATGTACATTATGTTTGTTTCAGGCTGTAAATACTATCAGTCAAAGAAATAGAAATACCATCTACGTCAGTCAATGATGATTG
Source organism: Haliotis laevigata (assembly GCA_008038995.1). NCBI lineage: Eukaryota > Metazoa > Mollusca > Gastropoda > Lepetellida > Haliotidae > Haliotis > Haliotis laevigata. The sequence goes on along the minus strand of VKKT01004715.1, from coordinate 88,537 downwards.
AGGAATTTATGTATACGTAATGTAAGGCTACTGGAAGTGATTGCGTCTACACCTACATGAGTTGTCTCCCTTTGTATTAAAAAAATGTCAATGTTGATGTCAAGGACACTTGAGCTGAGATTTGTGTTAAGGACTAATTGTCTTCTACCAAGGACGATGTCTCATGCTGTGATACGGGCTTAGAGAACTGATATAGACATAATACTTTAAAGTTATTTGGTGTGATTTGTTATAGCCATCATTCTGTGATATATCTATAGTGCTTTCAGTCATATACAGTTCTCTTTATGCCTTTGTTGTTTATGATTGACACCTTTTTGGAAATAAATTCTAGCTAGAACATTTGGATTCCGTCTGGTATTGAAACAGTGAGTGAGTGAGTGAGTCATGCTGAGTGAGTGAGTGTGTGAGTGAGTGAGTGAGTGATGCTGAGATACGGGTTAAGAGAACTGATAAAGAGACATAATACTTGTACGTATTTGGTGTGATTTGTTATTGCTATCATTCTGTGATACATCTATAGTGGAACATTTGGATTCCGGCTGTTATTGAAACAGTGAGTGAGTGAGTGAGTAAGTGAGTGAGTGAGTGACTTTGGTTTTACGCAGCCTTTATCAATATTCCAGCAATATCACGGTGGGGGACACCACAAATGGACTTCACACACTTTATCCATGTGGGTAATCGAACCCGGGTCTTCGACGTGACGACCGAACACTTTAACCACTAGGCCAGGACAACTTCTTTATTATTTAGAAAACATACAACTATGGGTACAGCTTCGTTTCTATTTGCATTTATCGACGGCTCCATCTGGATCCGTACGCCCCCGCCGTCCTGGAGTGGACAAGGGTAGATAACTCCATCTTGAAAACATAGTTATAATCTACTCTGGAGGTAACAAAGTGCTATAAGCCAGAAGTTGTTATGTATACTCAGCAAAATTGAAAACTTTACACTGATATATTTCCACATTTTTCTTTTTCTGTTTAATCAAATATATTTACAAGTATATTAAACAGTAGTAAACAGTGTGAATGTTTTTTTAATTCGTGAAATTGTAATTTCACGCGCAAACCTTGACTTTGTAGCCTATAAAGATTAAAAACACGAAATGCACGTGTGAAAAGCAAATTCATGAGGTCATACGGTGCATGATTGCTTAAACTGAACACACACATTGAATGTGAGCTTGAAAAACAAATTAAACATTTTAATTTTTGTTTTGAAATGCCAGTCTGTGGTCGCTGTTGAAAGAGCCTTTAATTGCTCTCGACAAACAATTTTTAATCGTAGGATGTCAGTAGCGTGCCTGCCATTAGGCACTTTAGGCTCGTGCCTACACTTACTTTTGTCGGCAATTCACCACTATGCTCGTGACATCAGAATCAAGCGGGAGATCCTTCAGTGCAATCAATAGTATCAAGACGTTCCTTCGGTCCACCATGGGTGATGTCCGTATGTCATCACTTGCACTTATCCATGTCCACAGAGAGATGCCAGTAAACACACACCGTGTCATTCAGCAATTGGCTGATCGGAAGACGAGGCACATGGATTTCATTTAAGACGGTACATTACATGCTGGCAGCAATATTACTCTCCAGAATACAGACTTTCTTTTCTTCTTGATCCACAAAATTGTCATTTGTCCAAATTATGTTTATATATAAGGTACTCAGGAGCTAGTTTTCTAGCGGTTAATATGTATACACAACACTACATGCAACAATTGGCTTCAGCCAAAATAACTAGCACTAGTCTACAGCATACTGACTTCTGTTCAATTCAATTCTTTATTACAGAAGTGTACGCCATCGGCCCATAACTACATAGGTTACATTTACATGGCAAAACATGGTGTGTACAGTATAGATTGATAATTTTTAACATCTTAGATACATTGCATGATAGATAAAGCTAGCTAAGTTATTTATAAGCTTACAATCTGATGATGACATGAGGAGTTTGAATTTGGCTTTACTTGGGTTGATACAATAGGTTTTAGGTAAATGGTTACAGAAGTCTGTCAGAGATGTGAGGTGAGGTGAGGTGAGGTTAGGTGAGGTGAGGTGAGGTGAGGTGAAATTGTGATGCACAGAGAGATTCATAAGGTTTCATCAGGGCACTATAAAAGAACAAGAGATGGTAAGATGGTTAAATTGTTATTATTTCAT
>VKKT01004715.1:9583-22046 GCA_008038995.1 Haliotis laevigata | reverse complement strand
GTTTCCACTGCAAACAGACCATGCATAATCAAAACTTAAAGTCTCCCAGATTATACTGTAATGCGTTGTGTGTGCTTGTGTACGCACATCTGGTGTAAGCAGTGTCCTTAGAGAATGCTTATGTTTTGTGTTTATGTGTTTACTGTCCTAGATGGAAGAATAGTGAGGGAGTTTAGTTTTACGCCGCACTCAGCAATATTCCAGCTATATGGCGACAGTTGGAAGAATAGATATTGCAAACTAAATACCAAAAGTACGTCCATTTGCTTTATTGTGTCAGTGCATCTGTAAGATTTTAGATATCTTTTAAAAGCATGCAACAGTTTGTATAATGAAAATATCTCAGCAACACATTCCCGAAGGAATTTAAAACTGGCATTGGACATAAAATCCCACGTATAATATATTGGTACCTTCGAATTTGGAATACCTGCCAACGATCTTTGTGTCCTGATTATTTGAGCTATTTCAAAGGAAACTCATATAGTATAATCAGAACATTTGTAGACAAAATACACGTACAGTGTTTCACAGTGGTGTCAATGCGTTATTATTGAAAATAATAACATGGTATTTGGTCATTCGTTTTATCACGATTTTATCACAGCAAACATATAAGCAAAATCAATACCTGGTAACTGGTATCGGGGTGACCACCTAAAACGGTGGTCTGACATCTTCATTAACAATGTAATTATAGGGTTTGACTTCCATTTGCAATGAAACAGGAGAAGAAGCGCCGGCGCCTTGAAGACACAGAACCAGTGAATGGGTCTTGTTCCAAATATCCACTGGTCCCGGTGATTAGACATGTTCTATGGTGTAAAATTGAAGACAGTGACTGGCAAGGTTATAAAATGTTTTCTTGGACGTCTGTAGACCTTTGCACGACCATAAGATGGACCAGTGTACGGCATCACAAGGGATAACTACTTGAAAGTTCCGTCTGTAATGGACCGTTTGTATCTCATTAGTCCTCATTCAAAAGAAATTGAACCTGTTGATCAACTTTGATATTGTGTAGATAGCTGATGTTCACTATTGGTAGTTTTTAATTGCAACTTGGTGGCTGTATCCTTGACAGGGGCTGAAGTAGTGTAAACTTTATTGTTCCCGTGAGAGGATATGTAAGACCACATCTATCAAGTTTCTTATTCCTACCACAGTTTTAATCGTAGTATACCTTAATAACTGGATACGAATTCTTGTAATCGCCAGCTGCTAGATTCGACTGGAAATCGCAGGAAGTAGTGTAAATCCTCATGGTCCCTCGTGAGGTGACCTACCTTTAGTTGTTGGCGATTTATATACATGTACTGTTTTCATATTGTATTATTTAGTATGAGCATATGTTTTTTTATGATTATGATTGTTTTTTATGATTTTGTGACGCGGCTGAAATAATGATCATGTGACTTTAAATCTTATCTTACTCACCGTCAAATAATGGCTTCATTTCTGTCACTCTTGTAATTTTACTGTCCATCGTCGACAGGTTTTACTCTTCCAAATGTTTTCGTCACGATATGGCTGAGACATTGCCGATATGACCTTAAAAAACTCACTCACTCACTCACTGCCACAATTCAGTCTGAAACTAGGAATTGTCAAGGAGTTATCACAGATACTTGTAACAGTATTGTATCAGGTCAGTTGATGGTCCCTGGTGTGGTGATCTTTCTTCAATTGTTGGCGATCAATCGCCCACTGTATTGTCCCAAAATAGTTTTCTACTTTTAAAGATGTATGCTAGCTAGTTTTAGCTAATTTTGTGATCATCAAGTAATTTTATTGTTATATTGTCATTCGTTGTTAGGTTTTTATATATTATCTGTGTGTATTATGAATGTAGGACTAGTTTTAGTCTTTAGTCACGATCTGGCTGAAATATTGCCGATGTGACTTTAAATATTAACTCACTCACTCACTAATGAAACATGGTTGTCTTGTGACGTAGCAAGTAGACGCACGACCTAATGATATCTCCTAATAGTCCTTGAAAATTAAGATATCTGGCAGCTTCGTTTTGCGCCAGACTCTTAACTTTGCGTTGTAAATGTAAGTGCCATAAAGGAAACCATCACTGTAAACCTTCAATCAACTGCTTTATAGTTCACAGCATGTACCATGGTCCTGTGGATTACAAAAGCTTAATCCACAAGAAACATATTTCTGAATACAGGAAGAAGAATAACGGGTTCTCAAGAAAACATTGGTTACAGTTCAATAACGTACAGTCTCTTATCTTGTACGTTAATGAATGTACATAGATGAGACGTTATTTTATTGATGAGTGAAATTCATTATTGAAGCAATTGTGATTTTTTAAACGAGTGTTTAATTAAACATTTTTGTGGTGTCGGTACTGGCTTGCAGTTATCAATTAATAGGTCAAAATTCGCGAAAATGTAATACCGGGTTTGTTAATCTCATGATGTTCGTTTCACCGGTGAGATGTTTTACATATGGTATTCATATTAGGAGTGAGTGAGTGAGTTTAGATTTACTCCGCTCTCAGCAATATTCCAGCTAGATGGCGGCGGTCTGTAAATAATCTAGTCGAGAAAGGATGTCATACGAGTTGATGTTGATGAAATGCTAAAAGTCTTAAGAATGTGGAGTCAGTTAGTCTAATAGTATGGGGTTGAACACATATTTTGTTTGTTTGTTGTTTAAAGCCACATTCCAGCACTATTCCATCTATTTAACGGCGGACCAGAAAGTCCAGAGATCAACATCATGAGCATCGGTCCACGCAATTTGGGTACGATGACATTTATCAACCAAGTCAGCGAGCCTGACAACCCGATCCCGTTAGTAGCCTCTAACGTCAAGCATTGTTTACTGACGACCAATTCTAACCCGGTTCTTCACGGGTTCATATTAAGAGGAATGAACAGGCCGATATTTACACCGTACAAAATAAAAGTTGTTCATACCTTTGGAAAAACACCTGAAAGCTCATAGATACATATTAGTTTAGTTTCTTGGTACAAAATCCATTTTATTACACTCAGGGTTATCTCAATGCATATATTTATGGATAAACTTCAAGCACCATTGTTGACTGTGAAATGTAAGGAAATACTGCAGGGTAAAGATACGATGTACCATGTAAATACTTATTAAGCTTGTGGGTCTGCTCTAAGCAGCCACTGGTCATCCGCCTACCGATAAAATTGCTTGTGCACTCCGATCGCGTACGTACTCATTAAACCCAACACATACTAGTAGACTGTATCTACTGGGTAACCGTTTCTGTGAGGACGCGCAGTAGTGCATCTTCAGTCGTCAGGAGGAACCCAAGGTTCTGTATCATTATAACACTTCTCTTAAGCACCAGTTCACTATTAGTGTGTATCGCTGTCCTGTGGGGGCGGTGGGGTAGCCTAGTGGTTAAAGCGTTCGCTCGTCACGCCGAAGACCCGGGTTCGATTCCCCACATGGGTACAATGTGTGAAGCCCATCTCTGGTGTTCCCCCGCCGTGATATTGCTGGAATATTGCTAAAAGCCGCGTAAAACCCAACACACTCCCTCACTCCGTGTCCTGTGTTATGCTGTACCTACCCAATGTGCTGAAATACTGATGTTTGGCTGCACATAGGTGACAGCCGTATCTTGAACCGCTGAAGTAAGGAAATGCACCATAAGTCCCCATGGTCTTTAGTATGGTGATCTACCATCATTTGTTGGTATTTATAGTCTAGATGTTTGATTGACATTTTAGAATATGCTTTTTGATGATAATCTATGTTAATCTACAGTCTGTTTTGGGAGTAGAGAGTTCTTTGTTTCTTTATTCAAGTTTGTATTTCAGCGTTCCAAAATCATGCCAATACCTTAATAGACATCATGTTAAATCATTGCGAAGTTAACTGAAGCGAGCAAAGACTGCTAGCATTTATCCTATTTTGTTCACTTGAACGTTCATTTCGAGATTAACGGTGTGAATCTAGAATACTGACGAAAGCGATGAAAAATCTTTCAAAAAAGTACCGATTTTATGTTATGATTACAATTCCGTCTACAAGTACAAACTCAACACTCAGATTTCGAGCTCAAGCTCTCAAAGAGAACCACAAGAAAACTGTTGAAAGCGACGTAAAATCTTTCTCAGTTATCAGTGTAATATACAGATAACAATTTCTTCGTAAAATTAAAACTTAACACGCTCAGATTCTAGCCCACACTCTCAGAGTCAGGCACCCAGTTGCCGGTACACAAAGACTATCCGAATTATAGGTTGTTTAACAATAAAACCTTTTTTTCACCTCCACGGATCGGTGGGGTAGATTAGTGGTGAAAGCGTGTGGCCTGTAACTCGGGTTCGATTTCCCGCAAGGGTACAGTGTGCGAAGCCAATATCTGGTATCTCCCGCCGTGATATTGCTAGAATGTTGCAAAAAATAATGTAAAACCTCACTTACTCACTTTATAAATTTCACCATACTGGATAATCATTTAGTGTCGAATCCGTCCCCCACAGGTCGATCAGATACCAGAAGTAAGTCCCCATCATACCTAGTATAGTGATCAACCTTCACTATATATAGCCTGTTTTTACATTGTCTTGTCATTTCTAGTTAAAATGTTTTAGATTTNATTACTAGTTTTAAATGCATATCTTTGATACACTAGTAGTTTTACTTTTCTTCGTCAGCAGGCTTTTCCCATTTATTAATATTGATCTCTAACATAATTATTAATTTGTTCACTTCACCATATGGCTGAATGTGACGATAAATATTACCTCACTCACTCAGATACCAGAAATTGGTTTCACACATTGTACATCGCAGTGTATTGAGAAAGCATTATTGAGTATATAACTGTAGCATTTTGTCATTCAAACATAAGTAATTCATAACGAACATCGTGTGAGTTATCGTTGTTGTGGTCAAGAGCTCTATTCACCCGTGTCAAACATCACTGACTTCACCAGCAAGTCCAAATAGACTCAACTAACGCAAAACAGTTTCTTTTTTTCGGGGACTGCATCAAATCGGTGAGTGAGTGAGTTAAAAGTTTACGCCACATAGGCAAAATTGCAGTCTCGTGACGACAAAGGTCATATACTGACTATTAATATATTTACACTTTTCATCGAAGGACAGTATAACATTAGACTATCACAGATTATAATTAAAACTTGTCTGAGATCATTTTCAAATAGAAGATTATTAGACAACAATACAATATTAAATCGGGCAGTAGATCACCATCAACCAAAGTTGGACCATATTGTGGACCGTTGGGGCTTACGATACTTCTGTTTATTACTTACGAGGGCGAACATATCGGGGTTCATATTTTTCATACGATGCCCTTGGGCAAAATATTACTTTGTCATGCTGACGTGACATCATGAACAAGGCTTTGACGTCACGTTTCTTCTGTGACGTTGCGTACTACATGCGGCGACGGCAGGTAGACAGCCTATGTTTGAAAGTAGATTTGGGTTATTTGTCTCAATTTGACGACTTCGGTAATAAACAGAATATTATATTCGTGCCCATATCATACTATGGTTACGACACTCGTGCCTAAATATCGGTATATCCCTCGCTTTCGCTTGGGAAATACCAACATGTAGGCACTCGTGTCGTAAACGTAGTATGACATGGGCACTCATATAATATCCTCTATATCCTACACGGTTCCCCAGCCAGATTTACATGTTATGTCATGTTATGTTATAGGATAAGTATATAGCGCACATGTCCACACAACTAGTACATGCTAAAGGCCCTGGTATTTCCCACCTCGATCACTGGACGTCAATCACAACGGCACATCGTATTATCAATCTCAACATTCTGGGGGATCATTCAACTCTTGCAGCCACTAGGCGCACCGAGTTGTTGCGGCTTTCTCAGGTACCCATTCACAGCTGGGTGGACTGGGACACATAGTCACAGTACTTTGTCTAAGTTTACTGCACGTTGTTGTACCCGCAACTAGATGTTTGCACGTATTCATGTGGACACCATCTGGTCATATACCAATATTCGTGGGTTGTTTTTTTTAAGTGCACAGGGTTGTGTGACAACACTGAAAGAGTCTGCACACAAAGTTGACATCATCCCTCTCGCTACTGGCAGTTGTCCGCAAATTTAGCCAACAAATGAAACTGACAAATATACTGTAATTAGGAATAACGGACTGCAGCAAAGGTTTACACGACCTAGAGCGCATGGGTAGCTTCGTGACACTTATCCTCAGACATACGTTCGACTTCTTGCATTCTTTCAAGTGTCACCTCCTCCGCATAACCGTCTCAGAGTTAGCTGAATACTCCTCAAAATGTGGCAAGAAAACACCCAAATAACACAAGCATATCTCAAACTGATAAAGGGCCTAACACTGGTACTGTGACCTTTAGCTTATACTAGACTTTTACTATAGAAAGGTAAGCCCTCCTATCTCGCAACAACAGATTTTGATGACAAAAGTTTACTCCTCAGTAGCTAAACCGCGAAAATGACGACATTCAGAAATGTTTTGGGAGAACAAGAACTTCAGAGCGAGCTTCCCGATGTGCCCTGGTTTACTGTAATAACAACAAATAGGCTCTGACGAAAATCTAGAAGTATTTTCAGAAAAAAACATGGAAATGTTTGAATGAGAACCAGGAGAGGTTAAACTAGGCTTTCTGTTCTATTGCAGCAATAATTACCTGACAGACAGAACTCCTGTCAATAGGTAAGGAAGAATATACGTCCTGAGCGTCCCTGTAAGTTGCAGTTTGCAACAGCAAGGTCCACTGATTCTCAGGCCATTTGTGAGCTGCCTTTTCAAAATGTAAGAATAATATTTAACATAATATTCAGAGAAGAAGGACGGAACAAGTGTTATCTGCCTGGAAAGGTCAACCGATCTATCAACGCCTCATGGGAGAGAACATAGTAAGTCTGACAATTTCTTTTGAAATGCATTTCTGGTGCCCCCGCCGTGATATTTCTGGAATATTGTTAAAAGCGGCGTAAACCAAACTAACTCACTCTTTTGAAATGTGTTGGTTGGTGTTGTTGAACGCTGCACTCAGCAGTATTACAGCTATATGGCTGCAGTCAGTAAATATTCGAGTCTGGACCAGACAATCCAGACACCTCATGCTGAGAATTTTGTGACAGATTTCGTGTCTGGTTTAGATGTGGTTTTAGGTACTCTCCCTATTTAAAGGTGTAGACTTGCTTACTGGAATGATTTGGCAGGGGAAATATGTTTGGTTGCTTCTGTTGTCTGTCATGAGCCCAATACTTAAGGAAGTAATGAAATCTTGAAACAGAATTTCAGACATTTCTTTCCTTTATGTGTTGGTAATCGTGCTGCAGCTAACCAAACTTCTTCTGAGAATACTATATGATTGTCTTGACGGGCCTGAATTTCGAGGGAGAGGAAGTTGTGATAATATGTCTGGTGAGAAACATTCTGATAGTGAGCAGTTGGTAAAGCTGAGGGAGAAGACCCAAAACTCAAAGTTCTTGCCAATATGTTCCTCTCCGCAGATGAAGAAGACACGATTCCAATTTGCTTTTATATCAAGGATAGCGGTTTGATGATGAACTGGACGCCCGCCAGATGTACTGATAATGAATGGAGAGGTTTTCATCAGAGTACAATCTGATTTCATGCCGAAAGCATGTTTTGAGTTTGGCACATGAAGCTCCTTTGGCGGGTTAATCAGAATTAAGGAAAAAGATCCCAGCTTCTCCTTTGAAACATATTACGGCCTTTGAAAAGCCTTTTATGATGGCCATTATTGATTGTGTTGTTCCTTTTACACGCTATTCATGTGTGTTTCCCCAAGGTTTCCAGAGGCTATTTCTTTACGGTTCAGCTTATTATAAGACTTTGATTTTCACTACTTTAGGTTTGCCGTTGAATATTATGTATACAGGGATTTTCAATTCCATATTATGCTTCAGTTTTAAGTATCAGCCTTACATACGTAGATATTAGGTTAGGTTATTAGCCATCTGAGAGAAAAGTGTCAGACCGAATAGGTTGTCTTACTTGTTTCCTATTCTTCTCCTGGACGTACGGTTTTAGCATGCCATGATGTAGGTGACACTATACCTGCCAGTATCAAAGATACACATTTCATGGAGTGGGACAGAACCATAGAAGAGGATCCATGCCTTCCTGTCATGTCCTGCTGCAAGACGAAGCATCAGACTTTGATCATCTTTGACAAACATCAGATAGATTATTCCACAAAAAGAAACACTTGCTCTATTGTTAGCACCATTTAGAACAATTTAAAGTGTGCCAGGGTCTTACTTCCTTCCCCCACACTGTTTACAATCCACTAACCACTGTCCTTGTGCGCTGGAGATAGTCTTTGTATGAATTAAATTTTGGTAAAATGTAAAAACAACATTATTACTGATGCATTATCACGAGCTGGTTGAATGTGGTCAGGTTTTGACATGATTTTCATTAGTGAAAACAGTTCGCATACTTATATTGTTCATTATCATTAATCACTGAACGTGTCAGTTTTTGTACTTTAACTAGCAACGGTTTTCGTCAAACTTGCTTTTCTCCAAACGTTTGTGTGTCGTGTTTCAGATTTACTTACTGTGGAATAATATTATTGTATTACATTATTCCTTTTGATATTCAGGAGAGGGCAGTTTAGTGACAGTTACCATATTTAGACTGAGAGTATGGAAGTTTCTTGAACATCTGGAATATTCCAGTCTGACCCTGCGAGTCAGTGACACTCATGTCATGTCACATAACATCTCAAAAACTAGAAGAACGTCAGTTCTGAGAAGATCCCTTTCACCCTGGATTGCCAGCCTAGGCCTGTTTATGAAAGACCGACCACTATTACAGCGATGTCATGTATATAATCATCACTGTCTTTTATTGCTATAATCACTGCTGTTATATATATACTATAGTGCCATTGTCATTGAATTTATAATGCCACTCTTTTGTACTGGCATTGTAATTATTTTGTAGTGATTTGTAAACTTAGTTAATTTTAGAATAGAAACTTTTTAGCATAACTGTATTTCCCTAGTATGGTGATCACTGTCAAGTATGTTTATGTAAAGTAATATGTTCACGTGCTAGTTATATATGTAAATATCAAATAGTCTCGTTAGTTTTCTGTCCTTTGCTGACACGTATTTATATAGTTTTTGATACAATATACCAATATAGTCACGATATGCGACTTTCATATGTAACTCACTCACTGGTGTTTAAAAGTGGTATATTCTTAACATTTACAGTACCGATGACAGCTCGATGACAACTCGAACGGCTATCCAGTGGTATACAATTACAGGATAATCCCAACCTACAAGTTATACCTATGGTATTTGCCTCTTAGTGCATACACACAGAACATTCTAGAATCTAGAGACAATCAATTGGGCAATGGAAAAAAAGATATTGTGCCTATGGTCTGCTTCTCACAGCATTTTGTGTCACTTGCCAATTGATTTGCCGGGCATTAATGGAAATGAGTTCTCTGTTCAACACACAAATAACAATTTACTATGACTCGTATTGACTGTCAAGCTCTATAGCTCGCTCTGTTAAATACTTGATGAGTTGTCGCAAAATCAGCACACCGTTTCGTCAACATTGTGTTCAACATATATTGCAACGTGCATGTTTCATTTCTGTGTGTGGCTTTTGTGCTATTTGGGATGTATGTCTGTGTCAAAACAGGACCACTATAATACAACGTTCTAGTCAAACACAGATATCATATCTAGACACAGCAAACTAACTACGAACTAGGGCTGGATATTGCCCTGATTCTCATATTGCGATATATTGCAATAATTTAAGAGATATTGGAATATATATTGTGACATATTGAATGGAAGGTTTCTGTCCAAGTGCGTACATCATAAATTCATAATAGCTGTCAGAGCGAACGCTTTAACCACGAGTAAACCCCGTGTCATTTCACCTACGACGAACATAGGTTGTTGGGAAGAAAGTCAAAAACAAAATCAACATTGTATGCTTTGTTTTGTTTGCTTAACGCCACTCTCAGTAATATTCCAGACACATGAGTATTATTTTTATGAAATCGAATCTGGACCAGACAATCCAATGGTTGATATCATAAAAACCTAGTGGTTAAAGCGTTCGCTCTTCACGCCGAAGACCCGGGTTCGATTCCCCACATGGGTACAATGTGTGAAGCGCATTTCTGGTGTTCTCCGCCGTGATATTGCTGGAATATTGCTCTATGCGACGTAAATCTAAACTCACTCACTCACTCTGACCACTTCTGGCGTGGATCTTCACGGGTCGGGGGTATTTAAATGCAAAACAGCCATACATATATACATATTAGTGTTGTTATATATTTATATTTACATTAACATCCCATATCGTCCGAGATCAGTACGCGCGTTGTCACCAGTTCAGTCGATCTTATTGTTCAACTTGAACGTTGACGTGCAGACAATGGCCATGACTGTCAGTTGTCACTGTCGTCCCCGAGACTGTCAACGATGCATCCAGCAACAACACACGATATTAAACAAGGCAAATGTTTAATATTCAACAGCATCGCCGTTCAGGCCGCGCTTAGCCATTATGTGTTGGACTATTCACATTTATGAATAACACATCAGTTAAAAGACATGTACAGACCAATGCCACTCTTGAATTGCTGTTTATGATTTGAGAATGACAAAGCATTGAGCCTCAAACAGTCTTTGTTAAACTTCAACACGCGTTGGTGCACATGCTGTACAACGTCGTGTTCCCACTGGCGGCATCGAGCTGGGTGGGACAAAAAGCAACAAACTTGATATTTACTTGATGAGCTTGTGTTGTGGGGAATAGTCTGTCTTCGAAAACATCATGCATTTTATGTTCTTCTCCAGAACTGTCTGATAGATTGAAACGGAAGCAGTTGCAGTCTTGGTTGTGTAAACAGTTGAATCACATGTCTGTTCAAGGCAGCAACATGGAGTTTATAGGAGCGATTCAATGTGAAATCAACATCCAACATTTCAATACACACACTAATAATATATACTAACGGCCAAAAGAAACTTTACAAATATAAAAATTAAATAATTGGAATGAAAAGTAGTTTTTAGCTCTGTTCTCTCTCCTCTCCGGCCGTAAAACGTTGTCTTCCATCAGTCCTGAACAAGGCGAGCCTGCTCTCGTCCCTCTTCCAATCACGTCGCTGCCAGCGACGTACAGTTCGGGCCCATGTCAGTCTCCGACGACGATGTACAGCGGTCAATAATTGTCCTCGTAGTGGTCGGTATGCTCTAATACCATGAGCCCGGAGTCACCTGCTGACAGTCTGTCAAATGACTCGATGACCTAAGGTATTTGTCGCTGATGACGTCACTGAGGAATCGATTTCGGGGGCGTAAGGTGCGCAGATACCGGCCTTCGTTAGGGGTAGTAACTCTGGATCTTCCTGATCTTGGTCTGTCTGAGGTCTGCCCAGTCTGTTGGAAACTTTGCATCAAGTTGGTTATGTACAGCAACACGTGAGCAGCCGAAGATTCTTGCAACCTGGGCGTGGGTGGCCCCGATCTGGACCATTCCGATGGCTCGTTCTCGCTCTGCAGCTGTAAGGCGTGGCATTTCTTTGTGTTTTTCTGTTGCAGTGAATGATGGGCAAGCCTTCAAACCCATTTTAAACCCACCATTACAGAAAATCGAACTGTAACTGTGTACGAATAAACATAACCCTCGTCAGTGTTTGCTTTTTCAGCGCCTATGTTTAACTGTTGTGAAAGTGAATGAGTGAGTTTAGYATTTCGTGTGTAGACCTGCGAATAGCCCAATGCAAATTATATCTTATTTAATTTTACACGATGGGTTGTTTCAAAATCATTTCCCTTGGACAATATGCGTTCATGCTGTTTTCTGAAGTGGTATCGTGGTATTCACTCCACAACACGGTACTGATGAGATACAGTGAGGTTACAAGTGTTTTTGGAGAATTGGGCTGAAAAACTCCGGCACAGTGACAGAGGGAAAAGTCCCTAGTGGTGTGTATGTTCCTAATGATTTCAAAACAAACTTCGCAGTTCCCGATAAGACTGTTCTGGACAGAATGAAAGGTCCTTTTGAAGACAACCAACTTGTACTTTCCTGCAAATGCAGGACAGGATTGCTAAAACTGACCCAAAACAGGTTAACACTTACAAAAGTTGTGTTTATGGAAAGAAAAACAATGTCTGTACGGGTGGAAAGTTAGGGGACGTTGATTTATATGGGGTTTAGGAGCATCCGACTCTGATCGGAAAATGTTAAGTATCACACGAAGCTCGTATTTTGGAMACTTGTGAAGAACTGTTTAACAGTTTGGAATTTCGTGAATTAGAACAGGTTATTACCGAATGTCCAGACGAACAAAAACGAGTAGTTCAAGTCATTAGGTCATGATGTCAATAAGATTTGCAGTGGTTCACGTTAGACAGTTGAGACAACTCAGAGTTGGAGAAA
>VKKT01004714.1:36277-50479 GCA_008038995.1 Haliotis laevigata | reverse complement strand
CGCCGCCATATAGCTGGGATATTGCTGAGTGCGGCGTAAAACTAAACTCACTCACTCACCCTAACAACTAGTGTAACGTTGACCAGAAGGTAAAGGAACATTTGTTCAGTACCATTTAATAAATGAAGACGATTGGTAACATCATAATACTTAATAACTTATTTTTTAATAGAATTGACATTAGGCAAATACTTTCCAGTAGCACATTTAAATATATTTTGTTTGAATAGTAGGATTATTACAATTATAGGATTATTTTTTTCACCTTTAATTCAAAACAAAGCCTTTTCAAGCGTAAAGTTTACCGATAGTTGACATCACTGTTAGTGTACACCTACAACCAGTTCTGTACTTACTTGTAATGAATTCGTAAATTGCAGTTTCCTTTAAGAGTGTGAAATTGTAAATGGTATATCAAATTATCGATCTTTCAAAGTCTGAAACTTAATTTACTGTTGCCTCTTTCATGCAACTTTGCTGAGAATAATAAAAATGTGTCAACGTCTGTCTGGTGAATTAAGTATTGGATTTGGAATGATATTTGATTGTTAAAATGTGATAACAGAAGGTATTAAGAGTCTGACGTAACAAGTTAAGCAATTGTCTTTCAAATAACTTTCAGTTTTTCGATTTTAGTTCAAAATTATAAAAAACATCATGTAGAATATGCTTATGATCTCCTAGAATTCAGTAAACGTGATATCTTCACCGTTGCCATACTTGTTATTTGGTAAACTTACATTTCTTTCTATTTTCTTACTTGGTAACATACAGTAAACGGTTGTTACGATACACGGAGGAAAATGCATTAAAGATACATAGCCTTTGCTGAAGAAACAAAGGACCATGTATTCACATACATATTGAAACGTTTCTATTGTCAGAGAGTTAGTTTAGAACATTTCTTCTGGTTTCACGTGTATGTAAAATACCAGCGCGGCATATGTCGTTTTCGTTTGCCTGTTTAGTGAAACACGAGCACGAATATGGTGCTTACAACCATATAAAATCTACACAACGGGATGTGAGGCAGGACCCACATAATGGACCTGCAGAGCTTATTTCTGCAAAATAGGCACGTCCCGACACGACGCAGTTAATAATACATCCTACAAGTTGGAGCTGAGTAAAACGAATTTGGATTATATTCATTTTCTAAGAATTTTACGACAGAACTCTGAAGTGATGCAGGTCCCACATTACATTTTACCGTTTTGTGGAGAAACTCACGACAACAAATATGTTGCTGACGAACGAAGAATCATTATCATGGAATCGGCGTATCCTGCTACAACTAAGGGACGTAACGTTGACCTCTTTCTGCATGGAAGTCTGTTTAATGCAAAGTAAAATTTAACAAGCCACCATGGTTAGTCTTTATTGGACAATCTTGAGACAGTCAACAGTGTATATTTCAGACACAGGGCTTAAACAAAGTGGTATTTATGCAAACATCTTTGTTTCAGACACCTATACACACATGGGCCCGGGGAGGAAGTTTCCTGACCACCATGGATGAACAAATGTACCGATGACATATTTTTCTTGGTATTGGTGAAGTTGCATTCAGTTGTAAAATACCAGTAGTTCGACCCCTCAAGTCCTCCCTATCCATTTTCAGGTGCGTGGCATAGCCCTGTTGTTTGCAAAGACATCCATCTTGGAGACAGTCTGGGTTTGTATCATACACAGCTATATAGTCAACCCAGTCCTTGTGTTCCCCATTGTGACGTAACTGAAATCTTACTGCAAGCAACATGGTCCCTTGCTTTATTGGTTAATATATATGCACTCGCATGGATGTTTCTCTAGCTCGTAGAGGGACCTTGCTAACGTAGCCTCTAATTCACATCTCTTGTCTGGCAATACTACATTGGGTGCATCTGGCGAGGGGCCTCTGCACCACATCTGGTTTCTCTAATCAGCCAGGATCCATAACAAATAGCCCCGTTGTTAGACATTGACTTGGTCTGTGATTTCTTTTAGGTCAAATTATCTCAGATTATGTAGCATTATCTTGCTCTAGGTCATCTTCAACACGGCATATTCATCAAATCTGTGTTGAAAAGTCTCAAAACCAGACAAGGAAGGCGTGAAGCGATGAATGCCAGAGACGTGAACGGTGGTTCGATGGTATAACGGTAAAACGTGGTTGACGTGGATGGCGGCCATGGGGTAAGGTGGTCGAGAAGAGTTGATGGTGGAAGGGTGGGCGTGAAGCTCATGGTGAGTCCATTGATCCATTTGCCCAGATACCACATATGGATTTAGAGGAAATATCTGTTTTGATATCATGTTTCATTTTATCGCTGTCTGAACAGTCATATAACTTATCGACGTAATACTAACCAGCCCATGACGGCCGCGCTGACTTTAAACAAATGTGACTAGGGTTAGAGTATCTTATCTTTGATACAAGGCAGATACTCTAGCAATACTCTTTGAAATATTGAGCATCTACTCAATTGTTATATTGCATATATGTAGTTATTACAGAAAACAGGTTTCAACTACACTGACTGTTGTCACTGTCCCACTGACCGTATTTCAATGGACATTCCAGGACAATTAAATCACTGGCTTTGTGCGCTGACAATTTAGTGCCTGAATCTGAGCGTGTGGGTTCGAATACGGGATAAGACTCAACCCTTAAAGTACTAGAAAATGTACTTTATTAAGAAATGAATCCCAATGATGACATTGTTACATTTATCAGTTTCTAAAAGACACCGTACATTCATACTCATAGAACAGACCATTCCCGTCTACATGAATTGTGGCTTTCAAGTCAGATCGATCTAGTACTCAACACAAGAGCCAACAATGCCGGTGTCCCTACACGTACTTGAAGAAAAATCTTGGTTCACGACATTCAAGATTGTCAAAGTGATCTGACTTCGCTGCATTCTCCAACTCTTCATCGCAGAAGTCATGATAACAAGATAGTTCTTCACGTAACACATTTCATGTTTCCAGAGTATGTCCAAGCATATGCTGAATCTGGCAATAATAAAAATTAATTCCCATAAAATCATACACATCTATTCTTGAAATTCTGAATTTAGACCAGCTTCAGGACTTCAAAGACGTAGATATGCTCAAAACGAAAACATTACGAAGCTCTGATTTCCCCAGTGAAACAAGCCACCATAATTCACTTCTGTAACTACAATTTTTTTCAATAGCAAATCAACTGTATTCACGCTCGGATTTCTGAAAGAATTCTACAATCAACCGAATAAGGTGAGAAAGACATTTAACTTGATTTTGAAAATGATGCAGCTTATTTTAAGACATTGCTGAAACACTTTCTACGTGACGAAGATGAAGAAGAGACCAGCTGTTGACAAGGCATCTGGGGAATGACATTTTTTGTTATCTATCAAGTAAATCAATAACGAGGAACCATCTGCCCTCAAGCTTATCTTGTAATCTTGATATTCTGACCCTGTTTCTTCCACGTGGCGGAATGGCCGAAGGGGACTGCAATGTTACTTAGTATACACCAGGTGTAGCTGCAGTAGAAAGTGACAATCAGAATAGCTTTAAAGTCATAATATCGAAGCCTCAATTTTATTGCAATTGTAAATTTAGAGTCAGATGTACGATTTTGATCAGATTCTCAGAATGTGTTTACAATTAAATAGTTATGATAATGCAAGGTAATTGTCTGTGTGATAAGTCAAAGGAGGTATTTGCATCTGACACTGACACTGTCAGATTTGGAAATATCCATCATGTCGTCCATTAATATATCTGAAAGTATTATTCTGACCATGGATGTTGTCACCCTGACCAAGAAACCTTTTAGCAAAAGACATATGATACTCTTTGACATCTTCGTTTTAGGAGCATGCTCAACTGTGCCTCAAATCTATGGTCACACGTTTTGAAACAGGTGCCTCATGCATCGCGGAATAATGTCACGTTAAAAATGAATACAAGTAGACTGGCTCCAGATGTCACCGCGTCCCAGACATTCAAATCATCATGCGCCATCACGCCTTAATCATCAGGTGACCGTTACAAGGTAATGTTATGAAGACTACTACATACTACATTAAACATATGACAACGTCAGAGGACGATTATCTGCCGAAACACATTTGGTTGTATAGGACAAAATCTTAGTGAAAATAATATGGATAACTTCCTTTATAATTGAAAACAACATGTGCTACCTGAAAGGGTAAACATGCCCTACCCTAGTAGCAACATACTCATAGGGTTAGCATTACAAGTAACTGAATGTTTGCTGCTTGTCTCCGCACAGTAATCAGATATAGACGTGTCACTGGATTTCCCTTATGGACCAAATCGCCGAGTGAAGGAGTCTACCATCTCAAATGATTCATGTCCCTAGTTGAATCAGCATTATACTCATGGTGAATTTCCTTTTAAACTCAATACCTCTTACAGGAATACATAAAACGTGACAGTTACGTAATACTTTGTTATCAAGTCAAAACATGAGTTATTATTTATCGTCACATCGGCAATATTTCAGCCATATCGTGACGAGAACAATTAATTATTACATCATATATCAGTAAAAATCGAAATTAAAAGCTGTTGACGAAGTACAGTAAAACTACTAGTATATCACAGATATCCATTTAAAACTAGTAATTGAATCTAAAACATTTTAACTAGAAATAACAAGACAATGTAAAAACAGGTTATAGATTGCCAACAACTGAAGGTAGATCACCATACAAGGGACCATGGTCAAAATATGTGTGGTTCATTTATTTGGGTAGAACCGACCCATGGGGACAGAGATTTCTCCTTGAACATAGCCTTCAGAGACAGATTTTGCCACTTCAACAACAGTTTAGAAAGTTTTTACACTTCAACATCACCATCAGAAGCAGACTTTCCTCCTTCAGCACAGCACTGCTGATCCCATCGTTTATCCAGTGAGAGAAACAGGGAGTAAGAAATCAAATATGGTCATTATTTCTTCACTTTTCTTTCCAAATTAACATTATTTCAGAATCCGCACAGGATACGCTAAATTTCGCCAACACCTGATATCATCACTATAAATTTGTCTTTTTATGGCTTTAGCGTTATATATTGACGGATATCGACGGGAATCTTATTATTAAAGAAATGTTTTTGTCCGATTTATATTTATTAGAGCATTGACATTTTCATTTGTTAGAAGTACGATCGTATAATCAGCTGGAACATTAATTACAGAAAAAATAATATCATGACACATATTCTAGGCAACGCCTTGATCAGGTTGGCAGTAACCCACTGGCTGTTTCTGATCTGAAGATGAACACATTCGTTTGAAAAATGTGGCTGCCGAAGTTGCAGAGACATCCTGCAACACCAACTCTGAGCAACAGTGAGTAGAAATGTGTGTCTTGTTTGATAGTCCACTACGTCCCATCACAATAAGTGCAGAATTGTTGACAAGAATTTCCTCCCTGTCCCCACGTCCCCATGACAATAAAGACACTAATAAGATCACTCTGTACCTCATGGTCAATCTGTACACATGATTCAGACAAGCCACCATGTCTGGCGGGTACAACATTCATTGCCAGGACATACCATGCTCATTGACTACAGCGCAACCTTTTGAGCCTGATAAATATCCATTTCGCTTTGCTTAGCACAGCTTTGATAATTTTAAAAAAAACTTCAGTCATGATGTGAATGCGCTTTTATCATCCTCTCTGAAACATTTATCCAGTGAATAATACATGGCATCGGACATCGGCTATGTTGAACCGAATTATTCATCATTTGGTTCTGACATAAAAGATCTCTTCAGATCCGTTTTATAACTTAAAAGAATTGGATGGCACCATGTTAACGTCAGCTAGGTTGTAACGAACATCACTTGTACATTAAGGGGCATAACTGAGGGTACAGGAACGAGATTGAAAGGAGATATTGATAACACATTTCGAATATTCGGAATGATGTATTCAGTCATATTTGCACATGTTTCAAACTAAAGGGAAACTGTTATCTTTCTTCTTTCAAAATGGAAACAAATGGTGCATCGTTCCTTGCAGAATCCTCTACGCATCTAGCATTTATCATGAACTTATCTGGACGTATGAAGGAGATGAAACTGCGATGGCTCCTTAAAATCTTTCAATAACGTTTCTCCGTCAGCGCTGAAACATAAACTACACTGCTTTTGCTATAGTCAGAACAGAAATTGTACACAGTGATTGATTGATGAAAATATATACAGTTACTGTGCTTACATGAATTTTTTGCCAGATGGAGTAGGCAAGTCATGTACATGAAAACAGATTCAACAACCTGATATTGCCACTGGAGTATGATCTAAAAGTCATTGACCTTTATAATCTGTCCCAAGGAGACATAAAGATAAATTGCTGATTTCTTTTGTGAATCTCGTGGTCTTTTTTTCTCAGAGATAAAAAGTCTCAAGAACATCCGGCTGGTGATTATCTACATGTACCTTGTCTAAAAGACTTGCACTATTGTGTGAACGATGACAGCTCTGTCCCGAATAGATCTGAATAGCGGAATATCAATGGTATTCCATCATTTTAGACATTGCTATTCGATAGGTGGATGAACGCATCTGCATCATTCAGCCTACCAGTACAATTTGTGGCATATCAACAACAATCCATCTTTGAGAAGCAACAGTTACTTACGGACTGAAGGTTAAATGGGTGCGATCTCGTCAGTGGGTCTTTTCATGTCTCTATGTTGAGAGTGAGTGAGTGAGTGAGTTTTTATAAAGGGCCTTGGAGGAATGTTGATGGGAGGAATGTGGATAAAATTCATCTGTATTATCTCTGAGTTGTTTCTCAGATTAGATTCTCCTAATCTACGTTCATATCTCTTAACGGCTGAAATCACTCTTCTACGTGTTTCCCCATAAAGCATGTCCGCCTGTCATAAACATCACATAATGAAGGCGTGTTAGGAATAATCAAGAAACTGAGGAAGCATCCGAACCTACCACACACAAACTCATCTGTATCTCTGACGATAAGAGCTTATTGGCCTGTGGCCATCAAAGCGAACACCTTGTATTTAAATCTGTACTTCCCGATCCTCAGGTCTCAGGAAGACTGACGAATTGTAAAAAGTAAAATTCACTGGCGTTATGTTTTAAATTTCTATTCATCCCCGAGACTTGACTGTCTATAGACCAATGGATATATCTGGAATATTGTTGACTGTACACCTGGTGCATAGCACTGACACATTTACTAGAGTGTCATTACACTTATAGTCAGTCGTCGTTGGACGTTCATCACGACTGCAACTCCGTAACATGATGACTGTGGTCTTTAGCGGACTCTGTCCCACACTATAAAAGACGTTTTTGAAAAAAGATGTTACTTGCTTTATTACGTCAAAACGTGCATCAGTAGAATGGTTTTACGCCGCGTTCATCAATATTACAGCAATAACAGGGACGTGGACACCAAATTTTGGCTTCACACGTTGTACCTCAGTGGTGAGTCGAACCTCGCGGTTAAGAGTGAAGAGCGAAAGCTCTAACCACTATGCCATCCTACCTACCCTCATCAATAGAAAGTTGTACACGGAATATTATACAAAAGGATTTCTACCACATAAAATATCTTTGGATTAACTGGCTATGTGTCAACATTAATGGCTCTCGCATCATAGTTCCCCACTGCAGTTTGTAAATGCTCTTCATACAGAATCGAAAGCAATGCTGTCACTAACAGATCTGAGCGGCTGATCCTGAAGATTACTTGAAAGATGATCTTGTATTCCTTCCTTACGTCACATTGTGTTATTAATGCATAACCAAGATGGATTGCCTCGTTTATCACTCAGAATTTGAATGGTACTGATTGGACGTTAGAGGAGCACAAATGCACAAATTGGGAGAAATGTGCAATGTACTGCAGATAGCCCAATCATGCCGGCAATTCACCTAAATACAATTTACCATGTATCATTTGGTCTGCAGTATGCCGTAAAGGCCATGACATCCCATAGTGCATTTAACCTGTGTGCAGAAATCGCTCAACCAAGCTTCTTGTAAAGTGGATTTTCTACTCGACTGGTTGAAGGGCTTTCTCCAAGACTATCGACTGTTCTCGCAATATTTATAAATAGTAAAACTGTATTGCTCTCGACCTTGTGGTAACACGTCCTTAAACAAGTTTGTATCATTTGTGGTTGATGAAGTGTATCAGTTGGTAATTGGTAGGGATCAGGCACACTTGACATCGTAAGCAACGAGAATGTGTTACATTAATAAGGGGGGATCGATTCGATAGGCTTGAAATAGCTGTCATGGATCTGGGTTGGTCATTTTTCAATCACACTGTGGCTGGAGTAGCTTTGATCGAACTCTGGCTGCTGAAGTGACAGACGAGGCCAGTTAATGAGCAAAAAGTCAAGATGGTGATAACGTGCTTATTTGTATAACAAGGTATCCACCAGATGCTCGGCGACTCGACGTGCACAATGTTCATGTGACTAGTGGACCTTGGCAGACTGGTGTCAACAAAGGGATATGTCGTGCATCATTTGGGGCTTTCCTGCGTCAAACTGACCTGCCGAAAAAGCGCCCTTAAATCCAACTGACTCACTCTCAACATAGGGACAGGGAGACACACTGACCAGATCGCATTTCCGTTTGTCCTTTCAGTCCGTAAGTAACATGGGTACAATATGTGAAGCTCATTTCTGGTGTCCCCCGCCGTGATATAGCTGGAATATTGCTAAAAGCGGCGTAAAACTAAAACTCACTCACTCACGGTAGGTAACAGTTACTGTTCTGCAAATTGCTTCTCAAATATGTGTTGCCGTTGATATGCCACAAATTGTACTGGTAGTCTGAATGATTCAGATGTTTTCATCCACCTATCGAACAGCAATGTTTAAAATGATGGAATACCATTGATATTCCGCTATTCAGATCTATTCGGGACAGAGGTCATCGTTCACAGAAAAGTGCAAGTCTTTTAGACAAGGTACATGTAGATAATTACCAGCCAGATGTTCGTCATGAGAGTTTTTATCTATGGAATATAGAACATGAGATTCACAAAAGAAATCAGCAATTTATCTTTATGTCTCCTTGGGGCGTTAAAGTAAAGAATAAAAAGGTCAATGATCTTAAGATCACACCGCAGTGGCAATATCAGGTTGGTGAATCTGTTTTCTTGTACATGAATTGCCTACTCCATCTGGCAAAAACTTCATGTAAGCAAAATAACCGTATTTATTTTCATCAATCAATCATTGTGTACAATTTCTGTTCTGACAATAGCAAGACTACCCAAGAGCAGTGTACTCTTGGTTTCAGCGCTGACAGAGAAATTCCACTGAAAGATTTAATGGAGCCATCGCAGTTTCATTTCCTTCGAACGTCCAGAGAAGTATATGATAAATGGTAGATGCGTAGAGGGTTCTGCGGGGAACGTTGCACCGTTTGTTTCTATTTTGAAAGATGACAGATAACATTTTCATTTGATTTTGAAACATGTGTAAATAAGTAGTTATACATCATTTCGAATATTCGAAATTAACTTGGCGTATGTTATCAGTGTCTCCTTTCAACCTCGTCCCTGTAACCTCAGTAAAGCCCCTTTAATTACAGGTGATGTTTGTTACAAGGTGACGTTAACATCTTGCCATCCAACAATTCTTTTACGTTTTGTAAACGCGTCTGAAGAGATCTTTATGGCAGGCCCAAATGATGAATGTTTCTGTTCAACGTGTAATATTCTTAAAGGCCATGTAATGTTTGCCTACATAAATGCTCCAGAGTCGATGATACAAGAACAGTCGTATTGTGAATTATTAGCTACACTGAGCAACAGTGAAATGGATATTGTCATTATGTTCTTAAAGGTTTCTTTTCTTAAAAGCACTATAGTGAATCAGCATGATATGTCCTGGTAATGAATGTGATGTAGCCGCTAAACATTGTAGCTTGTCTGAATAGGGTGTACACATTTAGCCTGAGTACTCGTATCACAGACTGTATTATTGTGGGAGATGTTGAGACGGAGGAAAGTCTGCTTTAACCTTGGTTTCATGCAGTGGACTATCAAACAAGACATACAGTTTCTACTCACTATTCCAGCAGACATGTTGCTGAGATCACTGGAGAAATAAATGGCTTGAAACTCTTGACTCTGGGAGATTTAGCTTCCATGCAGAGAGGTGACGTGTCATAAGGACAATCCAGCAACACATCTACATCTGATATTACCGTGCGGAGGCAAACATTCACTTTTTATGCAGACTTTATGAGAAGGCTGCCATTAGGACAGGAGTGAATGAGTACGTTTTTACTCCGCTTTTAGCAATGTTCCAGCAATAGCAAGGTGGGGAAAACCAGAAATGGGCTTCACAGATGATTGTACCCATGTAGGGAATCGAACCCGGGTCTTCGGCGTGACGAGTGAACGCTTTAACCACCAGGCTACCCCCACCGCCCCTGTTAGGACAAGACATGTTTGCCCTTTTAAATATAAAGGTGATCAACTACCGTTTTGTCATTTACGACCACTCCTATGACAATAATTATTCGTGAAGTGATAGTTGTCACTTTCACAAGGCGAGTTAGCGCTGGATTCATGGGGCTTTTGTTACAAAACGTGTGACCATAAATGTGAAGCAGAGTGTCATATTGGTCTTGCAAGGGTTACTGGTCGGGGTGACAATATATATTTCCAAATCTGACACACCAGTTACGAAAATGATATCCTAAGCTAATACCTGTCTAGTGGTCATTCTAAAATGCAGCAACATTGTATCGCATTGCAGCTCATCTAGGTCCCCTGCTGCAGGGAAGAAACAAGGTCCGTATATCAATACAACGAGAAGCTTGCGGGCAGATAGTTCCTCGTTTCAAATTTATTAATTTATTCCAAAGATAATAAAATGTCATTACCAAGGTGCCTTATGATTATTTCTCAGCTGGTTTCTTATTCATCGTACAGGGTGTAAATTTAGAGTCACGTCGACAGTATTTCATCCATACCAGTCTCTAAATAGCCTGCATCATTTGAGGTTGGAAAAACATCATTTTCAAAATCCAGTTAAATATCATTATCGCCTTATTCGGTCGATTGCAGACACCTTTTTCAGAAAGGCCAGCGTGAATATGGTTCATTTGCTCTTGAAGAACTTGCAGTTACAGATGTGAATTATGGTGGCTTGTTTCATTGGGGAAATCAGGGCTTCTTAACGTTCTCGTTTTTGGGTATCCCAACGTCTTTGAAGTCAGGTTTGAAGCTGGTCTAGATTTAGAATTACCAGAATAGCTGTGTATGGTATCATGGGAATTAGTTTTTATTATTTTCAGAATCCATAAGCACATGCTTGGACATATGGTATGGATGCTGTGGAAATATGAAATATTAGTACGTTACGTGACGAAGCCATTTATGAGGATTACTCTTGAGATGTTGATGTTGAGATGCTCAGTGGTGTTTCGAACAGCAACAACAGCCAGTATAGTTCAAACTGAAACTGGGAGCGGTGAACGCTGAAGACCTGGGTTCGATTCCCCACATGGGTACAATGTGTGAAGTCCATTTCTGGTGTCCCCCTCGGTGATATTGCTAAAAGCGGCATAAAACCATTCTCACTCACTCACTCACTCACTCACTCAAACTGAAATTTGTTTCATAAATAGTGGCCTTATAAGTACATATAAGCGAAATTGATGATGCAAAATCTAGGTGCGTAGGTGCTGTTTTCATTTACTTTTCATCCGTCGATCCGTTCATTAGAGCATGTGCGATTTATTAAAGGTCACCCACCTACTCTCACCCTAGTCACATTTGTTTGAAATCTTCGTGGTCTGTCATGAGATGGTAGGTATTACGTTGATCAGTGCAGATATCAGAGTTATATGACTGTACAGACAGCGACAAAATGAAACGTCGTAACAATTTCCGATAAATCCACATATTTTAAACTGGGTAAATAGGCCCATCAACTTCACCACCACCCTTCCACCATCAAGTCTTCTCCACCACCTTACCCCTCAACCACGTTTTACCGTTATATCGCCAAACCCACTGTTCACGTATCTGGCATCCGTCGAGTCACGCCTTTCTTGTCTTGTTTTAAGACTTTTCAACTCAGATTTGATGAATATGCTGTATGCAACGTGACCGAGAGCCGGATAATGCCACATAATCTGAGATAATTTGACTTCAAAGAAATCACAGACCGGGGTAATTTGTTATGGATCCAGGCTTATTAGAGAAACCAGACGCAGGGAAGGAGGTCCTTGGCCAGATGCACCCAATGCAGGTTTGCCACACAAGAGACGTGTATTAGAGGCTACGTTTGCAAGGTGCCTCTACGAGCTAGAGAAACATCCATGCGAGTGCATAAATATTAACTAATAAAGCATGGGGTCGTTTTACTTGAAGTAAGACTGCAATTACAAGACAAGACCTTTTATTCAATATTACAGACTATTATACAATTACGCCACAAGTGGAAACACAAGGAATGGCTTTCACTGTGAAGTTCTCTTTGGATACGAACCCAGACTGCCTCCAAGTTGGATGTTTACAAACAACATCTTACAGCTGTAACACTGCTGACACAAATACATACACATGATATAGTCATAATTGTAAAATTGAGATTTCTTATGAATGTGGAAAGGGTTTTGTCGCTTCTATTTGATCTAAATCTGCCGTGACAAAAAAGGCGTGTCTTTCAAAAGCACAACCAACTGCAGTGGATAATATTATCTGAATGTGACTGAAAGTGGTGCAATTATTGAGACAAAAAACTCACCACAATCTTAAGGTATATCTTTTAACAACAGTCAGTA
The DNA here is from genome assembly GCA_008038995.1 of Haliotis laevigata. Classification (NCBI taxonomy): domain Eukaryota; kingdom Metazoa; phylum Mollusca; class Gastropoda; order Lepetellida; family Haliotidae; genus Haliotis; species Haliotis laevigata. Next base: position 37,668 of record VKKT01004714.1, on the reverse strand, counting down.
TTACGATTCTGAAACAACAAAGCACATCTTGTTTCATCGTCCATAAGTTTAGTGAAACCAATCACCTTTCATGTCACACTCTGTTGCCCTACGTTCTTCTCTTTGCCGTGATTTGGACGATGTGTACATGACTTAAAACTCACCTGAGCTCTTTATTGTTTTTGCACCAGAGGTTGAATGTTGAATGTCCTTCAATTGCATTTATGTATCACAAATGCGTAAATTGATGCTCATGCTGTTGATCACTGGATTGTCTGGTCCAGATTCTATGTAGTATGCCAGCGAAATAGACAGGATAACGATGTAAAGTTTGGTGATATTTTGACTTTGATGCAAAGCCCCATTGGGGTAAACCCTTATATTGTAGATGTTCAAGCTACATGTCTTCGAAATGAAATTCGAAAGAATATATTTGTGCATCTTGCCGAGGGTATATGTTCTATGGTGATATTGGATTGCCTGTTACTTCTGAGAACACGTTCTGAGTACGTGGCACCGAATGAGCATATGAGCGACGGCACAAAGTAGTTCTTCCGTCGATACCAACAGCATCAGTCAGTCATGGTTTCTCCTTGACTGCGACAAAATCGTTTCCACATTGATACCAATCTCTGTTACAATCAGAGTCGATTGTGACGATGCAGTTCATGATGTATATGTACTGTAACAAAGACAAAAAAGGTTAACATTATCATACAGACTTTGCCGCCATCGTCTCAAGACAAACACTTGCAGTTTAAAGATCCCCAAATGTCACAGATATCTAGCTGGCAGCAACTTATAAGCAAGTGGTTATGACGAAGTCCAGAGACTGAGACTCAAGCTGATAAAGATTGATTCCACGCATCAACGACAGAGAACAATCAGTCTCGACTGTCTACGGGAACAGATTCCAGAGTATGTAAATGACAAAATAGTGAAGAAGAATATGTTACCGGATCTCTGAGAATAGGTGATGACAATACCATGGATGTCATCAAAACAGACATGATAACTTCCCGGAAATGAGGAATATATTAATTATTTGTTACTAGAAAGTTAGACAATATACTTTGAATCAAATATAAAAAATAATATTATGTGGTAATAACAGATTTTGCATATTTATAGTATGTTGAATATGAAGTATAAGTCATGTACATAATTAATGGAGATATCATTTGCTCTGCCTGCCTCAAACATGACAATATTACGTACAGAAAAATGCTTCCAACAAGCTTACTTCTGAAAACCAAAGGATTGTGATTCAGTCCCCAGATACAGATGTTGTTATGCTTTGTACGTTTCTCTTTACTGATCTCGAGGGTCAAAAACTTCTACTGAACAGTTATGTTCACCAAATCAGATTAGCACAGCTTTGCGAATCCCTTGAATAAGGGGAAGAATTAGTT
>VKKT01004708.1:47399-58416 GCA_008038995.1 Haliotis laevigata | reverse complement strand
GAGGGAGAAAGAAGAAGGAAGAAGGGGAGGAGGGAGAAAGAAGGAAGGAGGGAGAAAGAAGAAGGAGGGGAGAGAGAAGTAAGAGGGAGAAAGAAGAAGGAAGGAGAGAGAAAGAGGGGGGAGGGGAGAAGAAAGAAGAAGAGAGAAAGAAGAATGAAGAAGGGGAGGAGGGATAAGGAAGAAGTAAGGAGGGAGAAAGAAGAAGGAAGAAGGGAGGAGAAGGAAGGGAGGAGGGAGAAAGAAGAAGGAAGAAGAGAAAGAAGAAGCGAGAAAGAAGAAGGAAGGAGGAAGGAGAAAGAAGAAGGGGTGAGAAAGAAGAAGGAAGGAGAGAGAAAGAAGAAGGAAGAAGGGGAGGATGCAGAAAGAAGAAGCAGGAGGTGGGAGAAAAAAGAAGGAAGAAGGAAGAGAGGGAGAAAGAAGAAGCAGGAGGTGGGAGAAAGAAGAAGGGGGAAGGAGGAGTAGGAAGAAGAAGAAGGAGGAGAGGAGAAAGAAGTAGAAGAGGGCGATGAAAAAGAAGGGGAGAAGGAACAAGAAGGAGGAGGGCGAGGAAGAAAAGACAGAAGAGCAGGAGGATGAAGAGGAGGAGAAGAGAACCCATCGGTCACATCACAATATAAAAGATGACTTCGTCTGGCCGACAGGATTCTACTGGACACTAACGTCACACCTACAAATGCTAAAAGTACTAAAACTCGACAAGACGCATCGTACGCAAGAACGTGGATGGTTGGCAATGTTTTGGCATACATATATGTACACTCCTAGCCGCACCCCACCCTCTCCTCCTCGCTCCGTATTATGTACAGTGTCATTTGGGCAAGTCCTGCACTCAGGACTAACTAATAAACACCTCTGTCAGTACACATGTAAATATATATCTGTCGGTGTGTATCCTAAATACAGAAAGCATATAGTCCTTGACAATAACCCTGGACACTATATACCCCAAACCTATGTTCCTGTTTACTCCTGTAAATAACATGCTCGAGTGGGCTTTGTTGTTATGGGGACAAATAACTTGAACATAACGTCCGCGACAAATCAGACTTAAGAAGATAGTTCTGTATATAAAGTGACCAAGCGAGGTTTAATGTCAACACTAGTACGTAAGTATGTTTAAACAGACAACAGAAAATATACAATTTTAATTTAAATACAAAAACACAACAACAACAATGAAGGTGAAGAAGGGTTCTCAGGATTCCACAAATCTAGACTTGCATCATATGTGGGCTACAGCACCACAGTATAACGGTAGTTTGTCAGACAGACCCTGAAACAAATATACCCAATAAGGCCTTTGCCAGTCTAGAATATGTGGCAAGTCTAGATTACCACTGTTTCAGATTATGAAGAGAGCCTCTGGGCTCCTTTTCATTATATTTTATGATAATCATTTTATACATTTTTCTGTGAAGCTTTTGTATTTCAGAGACTAGTCTTATGTTAGTCTAGGCGAAGGGGTTAATACGGTTGAGGGACTGTGAGACTTGACTTTTAAGTGTTTGGCCTTCAGCACAGATTCATGATTCATTGTGTTAGGGATAGGAGCTCACCTTCAGTTCCTGCTACGTACGTGGAAACATAGTGTTCGTGCGTTCACTTACTTACTCACTCACTCACTCACTCACTCACATACTTACGTACTTACTTACGACTGAGTGAGTGAGTGACTATCACAACGGGAGACACAAGAAATGGGCATCACACATTGTACCCTTGAGGGAAATCGAACCCGGATATTCGGCGTGACGAGCGAACGCTTTAACCACTAGGCTACCCCACCGCCCCAGTGGGTATATTGCAACTTTTCTTTGGACTATCACTGTACATTATGGTCAATGGTCAAACACAACTACCGTCCAGTTACCCCTTGTAAGGTGCTGAGTCTATTGTTCACAAACTACAACAGCACTGTGTATAGTGAGTGAGTAAGTTTAGTTTTACGCCGCTTTTAGCAATTTTCCAGCAATATCACGGCGGGGGACACCAGAAATGGGCTTCACACATTGCACCCATGTGGGGAATGCACTGTATATGGATTGTGTGTTTGTCACAAGTCCCGAATAAAGTGCTATAATATATTGATGTTCTTCTGACAGGAATAAATATTTCAACGTAATTGCATCTTTTCTGTGACCTGTTGTTTATGAAAATTCATACAAAGTGTGTATACGTATTTCCTGATTCTATGGTAGTCATATGAGAACATGCTGATTATACATTGCATTCGTAATGTCGCAAATACTTTCCAGGGTAACCATACAGTGGATCTGTGACAAGGTCCACTAAAATACGTACATGGTGAAGTCAGTCTCACAGTCCCTGAACTGTATACTTCCCATCTCCCATCTCACTGGGCTCCTTTTCAATTTAAAAGGAATTATTTGTTTCTATCAACTTTATATATTCAGAAACTAAGCGTTAGTCCATTTATGGTTTTACGATGCCTTGTATACGTGACTTGGGTGATGAACGATCGCACTGTATCGTGATATTTTCTATGAATGCGTTCTATTAATCATGAACATGTTTATACACTGTATTTGTACATCGTGAGCGGGTCAGAATTCTGAGTGAATGAATGACTGACTGACTGAATGAATGAATGAATGGATGAATGGATGACATTTTGTGTATGTGCTCCATTCACAAACTAGTGAATTGTATTGTTTATATCTATTCTGTAAGGATAAAAATGAGTATCAGTTTTGTTCCATTTGAGAATACGGAGGATGTGGATTATCAGTCAAACAGTCCATGGAAATGATCCTGCGTCTTAATTTTCCGTGATTATTGACCCAAATCTAAACTGTCAAATATAATTATGTCATAATGAGCGAGCTCGGTGAATTACTGAAGGCAGCGAATTCCTTCAATAATTGCATAACAGCAACATAATGAATCAATTATGCATTTGATTTATTCAGTAACATTGTGCATGAAATGAAAGCCAGACCTCTTTTATCTCGCACGCGTCGTATTTTAGAAAGGAAAATGAAAGTAGGGACGAATAAAATATTCAGCCTGGAATATGCTGGATACTGGAGGGAACGGGGAAAGGATGGAGGAGGATAGGAGATGAAAATCGATGCGTTCCCCGCGGGGAGGGGCATGTGCTGGAATAAGAAGGGGGAGGGGGGACAAAGCAGCTTTGCTAGCCGAGATGCGGGCAATCGATTTACGCGTTCCGTTTCAAGCAGACAGCATCGACGATGTATCGCAATATATACAGTGTTTCCCGAGAAAATCTAACGCTGAAAGAGTTCATATCTTCAAAGAACGCTGTGCTGAAAATTTTGTGTTTATATTTCAGGCATTTGTTTAAAAGTCTGCACATGTTTTGACAGTTCCGCTTGTGTGAGAGACCCCTTACCCCGATGTGCACGTGGGGTGAGGGTAGGGGGGGATCGGCGTCTGACCTGGCGTTGTCGCTGAAACCCATTATAGTGCACGCGCTGTAATGCCGGCAGCGGGGTATGGAGAGTGTGTTGGGCTTGGAACAAAGCGAGGCAGGGTTAGATCAGACCTTGGACACGGTTCACCTGGTTCTTTGTGTCCAGCGCTCTTCTCGCTTTCAACCAATCACAGCGCACTGAATAATTGATACTCGGCGCTGATTGGATGGAATCTGTAGTGGGCTTGCGACGTGAGTTGCGAACGTACTGTGTTCTGCCAGAGAACAACATTGAGATTTTCCAAGCGTATTGATAATAGAAGCCAGAGAGGGATCGAGCCAGTAGAGAGAAGACCATTGTCAGGTTCAGTCTGAGAGCTTGTGTGAGAGACCTGACTTAAGGGAGCGGCTGGGGCAGTGTTTCGCTCAGTCCTTTCTGTTGGGTAACCAGCTTGCTACCGAAATCTTTCTGTATTTTGACAGTTCCCGACGTATTTTCACAAAATCAATATGTCAGATACAGACATAGAACTGTTGACTCCAAGCCCTTTCAACCGCTACTGCGAGTACGGTTTCCGTGAAGACAGCATGGACAGCCTCCCGTCGACGTCCGACACCAGCAGCAACGCTTTGTCCTGCTTTCGTTGCGGAGGCGACATTGTGGATCATATCTACCTCCGAGTGCGCGGGCATGCGTGGCACGTGCAGTGTCTCCAGTGCTGCGTTTGTTTGACGTCACTTGCCGAGCAGACGTCGTGTTTCATCGACAACGACGACGTCTACTGCCGTGATGACTACGTCAGAGAGTGTGCGTCGTCGTGTGAGAAATGTCATGAACCTGTTATGCCAGACGATTGGGTCCGCCGGTCGCATGGGTGTGTTTACCATATGGAATGTCTGTCATGTGATCTCTGTCAACATCAGTTCGCTACTGGAGAGGAGTTTTTAATACACGGAAATAAACTCAAATGCAAGACGCACATCAGAGAGCTGTTTAACGGCAATGTGGGTGGTGTAAAGGTGGTTTCGTCTCCCTTCAACGGAACGTCGTCTCCGGGAGATATAGACGGGGACAAGTCCAAACGTCCTCGGACGGTGTTCACGGAGGAACAGACAGCACTGTTGACGAAGCTGTTCCAGGAAAACAACAGCCCTAGCACAAAGGAACTGGAGAATATCGCCATACTGGCTGGGCTTAGTAAGAAGGTAACGCAAGTGTGGTTCCAGAACGCGCGTGCGAAGAAAAAGAAGACCATGTACAAACATAGTCTGAAACTGGCCGAGCTCTAGGGAGAAACGTTAGCCTCCACCCCCGCGTCTCCCCCCTCCGTCTTCACCCCTCCCCTCCATTGCCTGGCTAGAGTTGAGGTTGTCCAGACAGCTCCCTGATATGCATACCAGCCAGCTGTACTCCCGCATTTTCAACACGGAAAGTTCAACTCTATCCACTCAAAGAAGTTGCCCTACATCTTCATATTCACCTCCAGCGGAGTGCAGCATCCTGCGTTTCACGATCCTAGGATGAACTGCGTGTAAGGTCACGGTGACCTGCAGTGTTGAATGGTGCTCTACGTGAAAAACTGGGATGTGACGAGACTTATGCCATGTACTAATCAAAACCTACGAAGTCAGCATTTAGTGATATGAATTATTTTATATGTATATACAGCAGTATTTTAATAATATACGACATTCATAAAAAGCCTAATCTTGTCATTTGTATGTCAAATGTTTAGTTTGCACACCAAAGCCGTTGTGTTCGGCGACAGTCGATGTTTGTAAACATTGTGTAACATTCCATGTGTTTTTACACTCCCTCAGTTCCAGTAGCGAGCTCCCTCGTTTCAAATGGGTATACGTTTCTGTTCATGTGATACTTTTAATTTATATAATTTATATTTACACTGTGGAAATGTTTATTAAAACGAGCTATTTTCAAAATTATTTTTGGTTTTCATTTTACTGTGTGTATGATGATGAACGGTTACTTTTAATGTCATTATTATATTTAGTTTGTGCCGTTGTTTTCAAGTGATGTGTATCGTGTAATTCAAATGCATGAATCTTATGTAATCGCCCTTCTCTCCTCTACGTAAATGGCGGTATACAGCTTCGTCGGGAACTCCCAGCAACACCACGGAGGCGATCTGAGCTGGATATCAAGTAAAACAAGTGGTTGATAGCGTGAAAACACTATCCACGCCGCCAGGGTGGAGTGACCTTCAGAATCAGACATGTGTATTGGATGGCCACAATGACAGGTGAGAATGGATATCTCATGTTTGACAAGTGCTGTGTTTCACAAAGGCACTCAAGTGGTAAGAATGCCGTCTGTGTTAAACTGCAATTGTAGCGGTACGGTCCCTTAGTGAAGTGAGGCCCCGGTCTCCTCACGAGGTCACTAAATTCATGTCCATTTTCGTTCGTCATTATGGCCATCCAATAATCACATTAGACGCTATATGGTGGAATGATTTCGTGATGCGAAGTGCAAACGGCGGATGGTTGAATACGGCATTAGTGTTACAACGACGTTGAGAAAAGGCAACATATTTTATAACCAATAGATGCTGACGTGTCTTGTTTTGCATATAACAATCTTGTTTAACAATATTTAAAACAAACCCTGCTCAATAACTAGAGCTTTGTCACAGGTCATTCACCCGTGAAGATCCAGGTCAGAACTGATCTTCAACAACCATGCTTGTAAGAGTTAGTGAATGTGTATGGCTTCAGCAATATTTCTGCAATATCACCGCAGGTGACACTGGAAATGGGCGTCACAGTTTGTAAACCATGTGGGAATCGAACTCGAACGTACGCATAACCATATTAGACCGCCTCACCGCCCCGTTTGTCGTTCGTCAACTGACTAGATCGGAGGGTCAAGTTAGCTGACGCGTTTGTTGCATTTTCCAACACCGATGCTCACAGTATCAACCACTGGCCGAAACTGAATTATTTAGTGTCTGTCGTCACAGAGCTGTGTTATTGCTAGCGAAGCTTTAAACAACAAGGACAAATATATCATAGCTCATTTAATGCTTGTTTACAAAATATTTTTTTTCACGGGGGTCAAGGTACCAACTACACGGACACAAAGTATATGTCTCTACGGGACAAGAACTCTGAGGTCTGCTGAGTGTATTCCGAATGTAACATGCACAGACAAACCCCAAACCATTCTTTCAGGCTATACCTAAAGACAGCGATTGTTTGTCAATCAAACTTGTATTATATAGAACAGTCCGCACCAGTCCCTAGGCACTTGTACAATATGAAATTAGGGCAGTAATTGTTATTTATGTGGATACATTGTACCCATGTGGGGAATCAAACCAGGACCTTCGGAGCGACGCACGATCCCTTTTAATTGCGGCGTTAAATTATGTTCATATGCACATGTTTTGCATTATCTGTAGGTCCAACATGGGTATCATGGCAACTTCTCCAAATTACAGTTTTGGGACTGACGACGCCGATAACGTCGACGGTGATTGAACGCAGGGGCAATGACGACGTAACGTTGTAAGGACGTCATGGCCGTAAAACAGTGACTGTCCCAATGACATACATGGGGACCCGTGCTGCCGAAGGTAATGATGGTAGTGAGTGAAGTTTTACGCCGCCTTTACCAATATTCCAGCAATATCACGGCGGGGGACACCAGAAATGGGCTTCACACATTGTATCCATGTAGGGAATCAAACCCGGGTATTCAGCGTGACGAGTTGACGATTTAACCACTAGGCTACCCACCGCCCCTGTAATGATGGTAATAAGCATGGGTGGCAACGACATAGCTCCGACGGGATCGTTCGGTCAGGCTCGCGGACTTGGTTGTCACACGTCATCGTATCTCAACTCCGTTGAACGATGTTCATGATGTTGATCACTGGATTGTTTAATCCAGATTCGATACAGATCGCCGTCATATAGCTGGAATATTGCTAAGTGCAGCGTTAAACAACAAACATAGCGACGAGAGTTGTATTTCTGTCTAAAGGGTGATGCTGTCACGTCACCGACACAGTGACGATAATGTTAATACTGCTCGAAGGAGACAACAGTGACGACACCGACGCATTGACGATAACATTACCACTACATGAAGGGCATACATTAGTGAATACCATAACTGTAGTGCAACAAAATGGCACATTGCAGTGACGACACCGACACAGTGACGACACCGACACAGTGACGATAATCTTACTCCGGCCCGACAGACACAGTCGTGACGACAACGACACGGTGACGATTGGACGACTTCCGGCCCGATTGACACAGTCTTGACGACAACACTACGGTGACGATAATCTTACTACCTTCCGAAGTGCCAAGCGGTGCCGACATTCCTGCAAAGTAAAGACAACGCTGCGACTACATAGAATAATGGTTGCTATAAAGCCATGGCCCCAGGAAGTAACATCTCAGGCTGCCACGACCGGGACGGCGACACCGACTGTCTACACCGACATACAACTTCCATGACGTCATACGTCACCAACTACCATATCCCCTAAAGCCACAGACTCACGTAGAAATGAAAGTACATATTTGGTGCTTTAGGATATTTTTAAATAACAAAACAAGGAAAATATTTTTTTAAATGGTTTGATTGTGACTTCAGAACGACTGACAATAAGTGCTTAAAGATTGTGACTTGTATGTCCTATTCTAAACACTTTACAAAATATTTAAATTGTTTTGGGGAAAATAATCTCCAAACTGCAGGTGTGTACTTTCATTGTGCGTCAGTTTATATGTCGACAGCAACTACACAGACGATGACCACGGCAACCCACTTCCCCGACATAACGACTATTACTCTATCGACGGCTGTCACGATCGACTTCCTCACTTAACGAAATGACGACACCATCGACGACAAACTGTTTCAACTACCACGACATAATTGCATCAATACAATAGATGACCCGTTACGAGGATGTGGTCATGGACGCTGTCCCGGAAATATGCTGATACTGAGGCCACTGACACACGGAGTAGATACAGCCATAGTAACTGTTGTAAGGACGGCGACAGTAACATCATTACGGCGTGCTTTGCATCGAACTCGAGGCCGTGAGAAGACGGTAAAACTTGATAATGAGGTCTAATATACAATTAGGCAATCTTTCAATTACTTCTGGGAAAGATAGATCAATTACATCAAACGGTTCAAGCTCACATGTTTAGCATAGATCGGGGTCATACATGATATGGAAAGCATAGTTCAAATATATTTGATACCCGTCATTGTGTAACGTTATGGTTAAACCAAGGAGATGTTACGGATCTAAAGGAGATATATCACGGAACAGATCAGAGTTCAATATAATTTAAATGTCGCCGCGACCCAGACTGTAATCCGATTAAAGGCCGGGCTACTGACGAACTAAAACAATAGACAGACCTATTGAGTGTGGATAATTCTCTACGTTATCCTAATGCAATCTCATTAAGATCTGAGTTTTACTCAGGTGCGATACCTCCCCACCAAACTGTCGGAAAACAAAGGCATAAAGCTTGAATGAGTGAATGAATGTTTAGCAACAACACTGTAATTAATATTTTACCTTCATCGTCAGACCAGACAATCCCGTGACTGCAAGAGAGGACAACGATCAATGACACAGGGTGATGATATTTACTGCCATTTTCGTCTTTCCTAACGACATGCTGAAGAGGACCATTCTGTATCCACAATCTCCACACGTGGCAGGCCAGGAACTAACCGGATAAAAGTTTCATCTGGGTACTCTGTTGATATATACATCTTCCAATTTTAGCCCTATTTCTATAGGCCTCTCCACATGATTTCCTATTTTCAAATATCCCTATTCTTATTTTTGGTTCGAAAAGGAATCACGTAGAATTTGTGATTTGTGTAGAATATGTAGAATCGCCAAAGTACGACACCGGATCAGTGCTCTCATATCCCCACAAGGCTGAGTTTCCAGAGCCTGTGTCACTTTCCTCCTTCCTCCGACATCTAATGCACACAATTCAGCGCCGTGTGAACACATCCAACACATTCACTGTATTCTATAAACCTGGTTGAATCACTGCATCTAACCGAAACATACAAATGGTAGTATGCTGTGTGTATTTACCGCCGCGGTTAGCAATAGTCCAGCTGTATAACGGCAGTCTGTAAACAATCTGGAACAGACAAAACAGTCATTTATATTATGATCCGCCATCGGACTCTTAGCATGGTAACTCAAAGTACCCACAGGGACAATCTACATAGGTAAATGAGTGACGTCACATTAAGCATTATTACTCACCCGTTGAAGATATCACTGTTTAATAATTTTACAATGTTATTACACATTGTGTCATAACATCGCGTGATCCCGAACGTGTGACGTCAAAGTGGTTTACATTTATGACGTCACAATGCTAATAACCGGCGTCACAATAGTATTAGACCTTGCTTGACTCGTGGAGAGCTGAGCGTCATCACACTCATTGAATTCTAAGGAAAGAAGTACTTTGCTCGATATTATTTTGCTAACGTTGCGTGAGTATTAAATAAAATACTAAACTATGTCCCGTATAAGACCATATTTATGAAACTCGTGAATGGTATTGGTATCTAACTCGTTTTCGCTCGTTAGATACCAAACCATTCACTTGTTTCATAAATATGGTATTACACGGGGCATAGTTCAGTATTCTTTATTTATGACGGCATGGTATACCGTACAGGCGCATTGATGATCACACATCAACAACCATCGTCCCTATTGAAGGGAATAAACGGACATTATAAGTTCAGTTTTCACCCTTGCCAGTGTAGGCTGCAATTTCGGTATTCAATTTTGGCAGGACGAACGTATATACGCACAGTTCAATAAAAATCGAACTCAACATTAGGGTCGTGAATTGCCTTGATAATTACGATCAAGTGCCAGATTTGCAAATTTGGGATCTGTGTATGTGTTTCTGTCATACAGGTACCACTTGTGTTCCAGCCAATAACACTGTAACAAATGGAAGCCATGAAAAGAAGTGGTTACTAGTAACTGTACTGTTGCACAGCGTTACTGGTTACTGAAATGTTGCACAGCGTTATTGGTTACTGTAATGTTGCACAACGTTCCTGGTTACTGTAACGTTGCACAACGTTATTGGTTACTGTTATGTTGCACAACGTTATTGGTTACTGTAATGTTGCACTACGTTACTTGGTACTGTTATGTTGCACAACGTTACTGGTTACTGTAGTAGTGATGTACTACATTACTGGTACTGTTATGTTGCACAACGTTATTGGTTACTGTAAGGTTGCACTACGTTACTTGGTACTGTTATGTTGCACAACGTTACTGGTCACTGTAATGTTGCACTACGTTACTTGGTACTGTTATGTTGCACAACGTTATTGGTTACTGTAATGTTGCACAGCGTTATTGGTTACTGTAATGTTGCATAGCGTCATTGGTTACTGAAATGTTGCACAGCGTTATTGGTTACTGTAATGTTGCACCACGTTCCTGGTTACTGTAACGTTGCACAACGTTATTGGTTATTGTTATGTTGCACAACGTTACTGGTTACTGTAATGTTGCACTACGTTACTTGGTACTGTTATGTTGCACAACGTTA
>VKKT01004707.1:34019-46031 GCA_008038995.1 Haliotis laevigata | reverse complement strand
ACGTTCACGTAATGTCTTGGAATTGTGCTGAGTTATTCATTGATGTGTCAGAATATTGTACAGAAAGAATGTTTTTGATCCCCTTATTATGTCCATTTCTGTAATGATTTGATTACAGTACCTATCTATATTATAATTCGTAATGACGTTTTATTTTGCTGCTTAGTATATATTTATATATATATATATATATCGGTTTCGTAAATAACACGTGACCATACAATAATAATTACCGTTTGCTTTTGTACAAATGTATTTTTGTAGTTGCTTCTTCTGAAAAGATTTAACCGTTTTCACTGGTGTGTGTTGGTGATAGCATATAATCACCCTGAAGTATTGCCAGTGGGGAGCTACCAGGGTTATGTTAATCCACGTACATTATTGGTATGAAGTTTCCGGTTACCATGACAAATAACAGGAGCATTTGGATTTTAGTGTACATGTTCTATGAAGGATATAGTTTAATTCTGATGATTTGAGTATGTTTTTGATTTAGACTATGGAATCAACAAAACTTGCCTTTTTCGTAAATGTCTCTTTCGCGCGCATACATGGAAGGCATTACTTGCATGAAGCACTACTTGCATGAGGCAATGTTGTTACTTGAAATTAATTTTTAGGTGAACAACGGAAGTTTCAAACCACATGTAATAACCATGTGGCGTGTTTCTTAATATTCCTTTATTGTAACTACTCGTACAAAGTTAGAACATAAAGGGAACCAAAAATGATTCTCTCTATGAGAAATTAGTTGATTTTGGCCACAACACACCGGCCTTCTAATTGTAGAACAGTAGTGAAATAATTACTAAATGGGTATCTTGGGGGAAAACGCACATGTATTATGAATCAAAGTAAAATAACTTTTGATATCATCCAAACCAAATTAAAGTAAAACTTTACTCAGTCAATTACACAGTTAATGTTCTTTGGTCCCTTTTGTCACAGTTGTTTCATTGCTCCACTCTCCATACTACACACCGCCGTGATATTGCTGGAATATTGCTAAAAATGGCGTAAAACCATCCTCACTCACTTCATACTACACAGTACACATTCAATCACTATTTCCTCAGAATAACACACAGTTTATCGATAGGCCTCATGACTTCAGAAGTAGCAGTTTTAACTTTCACAGTTCGCACTAAGTCCCTTCTGTCTCTGACAATGTCAATGACACGACCAAGTGCCCATGCATTACGTGGTGAGCTGTCCATGGCAAGTACAATATTTCCAACTGGAACGATTTTCCCGCTAGTGTTCCATTTATCTCTTTCCTGCAATAAGGGAAGGTATTCTCTTTTCCAGAAAATATCTGCTAAATAGTGTACCTGTTTCCATCTGCGCTGGTACTAGTCTTTCTTACTGTCTTATCCGAGAGTGAGAAATTCTTTTCCCTCAAGACTTCAAGATCCTTTGTGAAGTGTTGACACTGACAGTTTTGAATCAGTAACTTTTCAGCACTCTGAAGCACATCAGTAGACATCTGATAATTGTCAAAGTTATTTTTGTGTTCATCTTATGATGCGAATTCTTCCGTCGAATCTTTCTCACTACTAAAATTAACCATCCGACTACTATTTTCAATTTTCTCCAGCTAGAATAGTGGTTTACAAGTCTGTTGCAAACACCATCGTCAGATGTAAAGTAGCATAGTTCACAGACTGCTTTACTTCAGGGTCCCTTTCAATCGAAGTACTCGGCATGATTTCTAACTGAGGCCAATCAGCTTCAGGCTGCCAAAGAAAACTTGGTCGATTAAACCAACAGTTCATCTGCTTTTGATTACCGAGATTTATATCTGCAGGATTTGACTTTGTGTCAACGAATCTGCACGGTTGTACAGCTAAAACTTCATGTATCACAGCAATGCGGTTAGCCACAAATGTTTTGAAGCACGAAGTTGTGTTTGAGATATATCTTAAGACAGACATACTGTCTGTCCAATATATGGTGTCATTTATGTGATACTGAAGCTCCTGAGTGATCATGCCAGACAGCCGTACAGCAAGGGCAGCTGCCGTGAGTTCCATTCTAGGAATGGTTATCTTCTTCAATGGGGCAACTCTAGGCTTTGCCATCACCAAGACACAATAAGCCCTATTAACTTCATTCAAAAGACGAAGATAAGCCACGACTCCATATCCAATATCACTGGCATCAGAGAAAAGATGTAGCTGGCCTGATACCGCCTTGCCAAAGCCCCTAGGCTTGTAAGAGCGTGGACTATTGATTTCCTCTAATCTAGGTAAGCTCTGTTGCCACAGTTGCCACTTTCCTCGTGAAGCATCATCTATTTCTTGATTCCATGCATATTGTTTCATCTCAAGGCATTTCATCTGAAGGCAACACATGGAGCTATGAAACCCAAAGGATCATATATGCCACTAACAATGGAAAGGATACCTCTTTTTGTGTTTGTTTTTTGTTTACTTTGAATTTGAAATCCAAGGGTATCAGACCCTATAAAACAAAACACGTCCAAACCTGGAGAGTGCTTCACGAAGCTCCCGTTCACTTCCATAATGACTATTACTTATCCGCTTGGTAAGTCTAAATCCACATTTGTGACATAAGTCTGTTACATCTTTGACAACACGTACAGTCTGTTTCATCTTGAACAGAAGCAAGACAATCATCCACGTAAAAGGTCTCCTTATCATATTTGTAATGTCAGGGTCATATTCATGCTTATGATCCTTAGCTGCTTGTCGCAGCGAAGGGTATTACAGCTTAAGGATGACACAGCTCCAAAAAGGTGGACAAGCATCATATACACTTGTGGTTCCTGTGTATAATCACCAAGTGGCCACCAGTAAAATCTCAAAAGCTTGTATATCTCCCATCACAGCAATGTTTTCTTGACGGAATCTTAGGAGCATCCCAAGTAGGTTGCTGGTGAGGTTCGGACCTTGCAGTAACATGCTGTTTAGAGAAACATCCTGGTAACCAGCTGTGCAATCAAAGACTACTCTAATGTTCTCAGGTTTACGTGGGTGATACACTCCATGGTGAGGGATGTACCATACCTTCCCTGGGGAACCTTGATTTTCACTAACCGGTACTTTCTCAGCATATCCTTTATCGAGTATGTCTTTCATGCATATGGATACCTTATAGTCTTCATGGAATTTCTTATGCTTGGATAATTTCTTCTTTAGACCATTTATTCTATGCAATGACTGTGCTGAATTGTCAGCACAGGCATTCTTCTATTCTGAATATCAGCTTGACGTCATAGTGACCTTCTTGCTTGTTAATGGAAACAACTTCCTTCTTCCAGCTTTGGAGCTCGCATGGCATTCCGAAGAACCCAACCCAACTGAGTTCTAGAGGCATGAGGACAACCTTGTGGGCCAGCTCGAATCTCGAGTGGAGAATAGTCCGGTACATTATATCCAATCAAAAGCTTGACTTTGGCATTAATTTCTGGTACTCTGATGGCAGCTAGATGACGCCATTGTGATACATCAAAGGATGTCGGTATGTGCTCTTTAGATACAAGTACATGCTCCCTTGTACATGCTGCCTTGAGAACACTGTAGGTAAAGATATCACATTATTCAACTCAAGATCTTATTCTTGAAGACCATTTACTGCTTGAAGTATGGATGCATGTGGATGTCCCTTAGTGTCAATGGTAATTTCCATCTTCTTCCCACTACATCCAAGTCTGTTCATAAGATGTTCCGAGCAGAAAGACACGGTGCTTCCTGGATCCAAGAAAGCATATGTTGTCTCAACAGTAAGGCCATTTCTACAACCTACATTAACAGGTATGATAGCAAGAGCGCTTTCATAGTTACCGGCCTCCTAATAGGTATGTTATTAAATTCAGAACAGGCACTGATAACTTTCACCTCTGTTTCGATCAACATGAAGAATGGACTGATGATTCCCCCCACAATGTGAGCAAACAACCTTCTGGACACAACCCTTTCTCATGTGCACTCTATTTAAGCACCTGAAGCAGAGGCTTTTTGATCGCAGAAACGACAGTCTTTCCATGTGAGGCTTTGAAATATTCCTTTTACAGTGAAATGAATGAGATAGATCGTCACAGTAAATACATGGTCCTTGTTCACTCTGGGTTCTGACAGATATTGCAACACCCGCAACAGAACTTGGTTTTAGAAGATTCTTAGAGGGCTTACTTTGTCCGAAGACATCAGTACTGAACGAAGGCTTTATTGATGTAGTTGAAGGTTTTCTTGGTGGTGGTTTACTCTTTTATTCTGCCTGTAATGCATCCTTACCAACCATGGGATCTGTAGCTTTCTTAGCTTCACGCTTAACGACGCTAACAAGGTCGTGGAAATCAACCAATCTTCCAGAATCTCTAACATGCAGGACAGTATTTCGCCACTTTCCATGATAGAAATATGTCTATTTCATGATTAGCTTCCTCAGATAATCAGGATATTCAAGGATTTTGACAGCAGTGATAGTACTCACAGCATTTATACATTCTGGTAAGAAGATGGCATACTCATCAAGAGATTTTGGATTGTCTGTTCTAACTAAGAGCACGTTTAACTAGAGCAGAAGCCACAACCTCCTCAGTGCCATATCGGTCTTCCAACTCCATCCAAGCTGCCCTATAACCTCTCCTTGCATCCAAATAAGTATATCCCTTAACTATTTTCAATGTCTCGCCTGTTGTAAATTGTTCCAAGTAACTCATCTTTTCATCAACTGAATCTACTATTTATATCTGGAATTGTCTCTTGAATCTTTGATATTCAAGTGGATCTCCAGCAAACCTCTGAATGTCAGATGGAGGTTTACATCGCTGCTGTACCACAGAATAAATTACACCACTGTCACCATGAGTAGTATCGACTTGACCATCAGCAGAGATGTTCACTGGCTTATGAACAGTTTGCGTCTTGTCAATGGGCTCCTCATTATCCTTGGATTCACCTAATGTCACTCCAACAGGCTGTTCCTTTTCTGTTGAAATGTGAGGTATGTTAATGCCAGTGAGCTGTTGTGATTGCTTTTTGTCAGACCCATCAAATTCGAACTGATCGTAGGTACAACCCTGAAGAATTCTACACCTAGCATCGGATATTTCCATTTGATTTTTCATTTCCAGTTCCTCTTCTTTCATTTTCACTTTTAACTGTGCAATTTCAAGTTTCTGCTTCTCAATGTTGAGCTCCTGCTTCTCCATGTTAAGCTGCTGCTTCTCTTTAGTGCTTTTACTTTGGCTCGTAACTCAGCCTTTATCTGCATTTCCTGCATCTGGCCAGAAGATATACTGGTGTTGAACGTCTGTCTGTGAGAACAAACGGACCTCTTCTTTGATGAAATAACACTTGTCCTGATACTATTATCATTATCCCGTTGTATTGAGCCATCAAGCATGAAGAAATGCTCAAATGTGGACTTCAAAGCTGTTAAAGTAATATCGTGTAACCTACATGCATCATCAAAGTCAGAACCTTCCCATTCGCATACTCACTACGAATTTCGAACTATCCACCATACAGTTTTAACCATTTTGATTATTTTACATGTATCTGTTCAACCTGGCCATTTGTCAGAGAGTCTCTTGTCATTTCAAGTTTAACCTGATCATAACTCCTCAATAGCTGCTTATAAACACTATCAAATTTTTTACTTGTTGTTTCCTTGGCATATACTTAACCTCTTGCAGTCATTTTTCTTGTTCATTTTTCTTGTTCTGTGTTCAGTATTCATATCTTTTCTGTCTTTAACATTTTCTTCTTCACTACTCATTCTGATGTCTAACAATGTCAATGCTGTAATAACCAAGTGGCTTGTTTCTTAACACTTTATTCTTGTCTTCTTACTTTTTGATAAATTTCTTTACAAGTTCAGATAAATGCAGTTTGACTGAAAGAGATGAAAATTTATCTTACTATTTCACCATAGGAAAATTCAATGTTAACTAGTTTCACTGAAATGGAACTCCACAGCATCTGAACATAAAGGTTAAATGTGGTAAGATGAGCCAACAGGTGACATACTCACACTATGGTAACCAAGTGTCTGTTGAGAATAGATATCACAGAACTACTCTTTAACATACACACCCTCTCTCCCTCTCTCTCTCACTCTCGCTCTCTCTACATATATATATATATATATTACAGAATTCTACACACATATATATATATATATATATTACAGAATTCTACACCTAGCATCGGATATTTCCATTTGATTCTGTAATATATATATAAAACAATATTGCATTTAAGGCAACCACTTTATGTGTAAGTGGCTTACCATTGTTTTAGACCTCTATAGCTTGTGGACTTAGTGATTTGAGCATGTGCATGCTGAGAGCACATGGCATGATATGCATGACCCAAGGCATTTACCTCCCCCTGACAGATATATGGATGGGTTAACTTTAAACTAGTTTATCAAAAACTTAGAATCTTAAATGAAATATGAATATAAATTTGGAACTTAAGCGAAATGGGAATGATACAAATTGAAAAACAAAGGAAACGAAAAATGATTCTCTCTTTGAGTAATTAGTTGATTTTGGCCACAACATCACACACCACTGACATGACGTCCAAAAAACTGATGCCTCACATTTAAACACCTTAGATTTCCTGAGGAGATACGATATCTACGAGATTGTCTGGTCCATACTCGATTTGTTTACAAACAACATTGTACAGCTGTAATACTGCTGAAACAAATATGTGCTCATGATATAGTCGCAATTGTAAATCGACTCTGCTTTTAGCAGAGATTACTTATGAAGGAGGAATACGAACGAAATCCATTAAGATGTCCATGAAAATCTCGTTTTAGCTGAAATGTCACTGGAGTGAGATGACTCTTAGTGTTTATTCTATTCATGTACGACCTATATATGTGAACCAGATCCACGACAAACGGAACTCAGGTGTGCAATTGTACCGGAAGTGATTTTTTGCCTATGTGCGGGACCAATCAGACAACGTACTTTTCCCCGTGTCATGCAGGATGTGAGAACCAGACCAGTTTGGTATACACACGTTTCATCCTTTTTTGAATTTTAGAAAAAAAAACCTATAAGTGATAGAAGTAAAGTAAACTTGTCATGCACACATTTTATAGTTTTTTACAATTTCACACTCTCATTTTAAAAATTAATTAAATGGCTGTCCATGGTATATTTAAGAATAGTAATAAATGTCCTTTTGTAATCACATCTGTCATATATTTTTTATAAGTTTTCTTTCTTCTGCTATGACATGACATGGCAGTGACCTATTTATGTGTAGCTCTTGATTGTAGATGTATGGTGCTTGTGTCTCTGAGCTTGGTGCTGTTGTAACCCCTGGTGTATGTGATGACCATTGCCCCTTCCTGTACTATCACATCGCTGTTCTCTTCACCGTTGGACTGTGTGGCTCGTTAGGAAGCACGCCAACTGCGATCTTTATAGTTAGGTAAGGTTTCAAAAGATATCGAGTGGAACATTCCATCCCACTTGTACAAGTTATGCCTGTGGTCCATGATATTTACAAGACAATACATACCATCACGCGAACTGTGCTGAATTTCATCATGTCAGGTCGAAACAATGCAACATGGTCATTATGTAATATGCGCTGGTGTCAATGTTTCAGATCCGCAGAGGAACGGGATCAAGCTTTAGCACTGGGTTTGTCCTCATTCTTCGTATCACTGATAGGTATGTGACTTTCTCCTGGACATCCGGGTACATTGCCACTTTGGTCTCTGTCTCTATGCACCTATCATGAGTTTGACTAGGTCACACATTAGTCGCCTCTTACGAATGAATAGAGAACAAACATATACTGAACCACAAAAGAAACGTCGCCTTTCAAAATCAAAATTGTGTTCTTACACGGTGGTGTTTTTCTTATGCTTTACCGTTTTGTTAACTTGTTTTTCAATCCAAATTGACAGTAATTACCAACATCAGTGTGCTTTCTGAAGAAAAAGCATATCGACCAAACGCACCGAAAAAGGCATACATGGTAAAAGGTTCCGTATGACATTCGTGAAAATGAAAATGCACGTGCATGCCGTGGTAACCCTACCAATGAAACGAGTCCCAAACTCGCCTGAACTTATTTTTGTTTTGAATTAATCACCATGCCACGACTTACGAGAGATCAGGCCCCGATTTTTCGAAACAAACTGAAGTCTGAGTTTGACTTAAGTCATTTGTTTTTACTCAAATTTGAGAAAACGCAAGAAAATGCATTTCCCAGAATAAACTGAAATCAATATTAAACTCAAACTTGGTAGACAATTTGAGTTTGGTGGAAATATTACTTAAGTTGTATGGGCTTTGTTATTTAAAAAATGCAGTTGAGTTAAAAATTCAGCTATTTCAAATTGTCAAACTCAGTTTGAAGTTTGAGTAAAAACTTAAGGTTTGTTTCGAGAAATCGGGGCCAGATGAACTAAGTATGGGGACGATTGCAAGTTGTCCAGACTGACCGAAGGGTAGCCAATCATTTTAATGTTCATATTGGGACAGTCTACTGACTACAGGTGTGGTATCAGGTCACTAACAGCATCCAACAGTAACATCACAACGTCAAAACCGACAGACCATCTGCGACGGAAACAGCACGCCAGACCATTGGAACTCACAACAGGTCAGTGCCAATACAGTGCTCAGACGTTTACGCTGGAGAAACCTCTGCTGTCACAGATCATGTCGTAGTCCTGTCCTCACCGCTCATCACCGCCCAAACCGACCAACATGGGCAAATCAGTTTCGAAATTGGCGTTATCGTTATGGAGAACTGTGCTTTTATATCATGAAAGCTGATATTGTGTTTCGACAGTCGTTGGCAGAGTGAGAGTATCATGAAGGCGTGGGGAACTGTGAGTGTATTGTTAAGAGAGACTCGTAGGGTGGTCCAAACATCATGGTCATGGTGTAGGGTGCAATCTGTCTGCACCAGATAGCTGGCACCGTGGTGTTCCAGAATCTCGGTCCAGGATGAGGAAATGACGTGACAGCTGCTCGCTATTTTAACCAAGTCATCAGACCCCACGTTGTACCACATTTTGGATGTTACAGAAATCACATCTTCCATCAAGACAACGTACGTGCCCACACTGTCAGAGCAACATTGGACTTCCTAAGACAACATGGCATCCAAACCCTACAATAACCTGCACTCGGTCCAATAGAACACCTTTGGGACAAGATTCAAAGAAAACTGAATGACCCCCAACCAAGGCCGACAACTGCGGCAGGACTCGATCAGGCATTTCGCAGAGTATGGACCCAAGTGCCTTAGGCCTTCATCAACCGGCTTATTCATTCCATATACAGAAGATGTAACGCTTTCATCAATGCCCATGGAGCCCACATACAGTACTGACTTCGGGGTATCTTAATGGTACCATTTTTGGTGTCACCGATTTTGCTTATGTGAACTGAAATGTGATTCCCGAAAATGTGTTAACCATAACTGTTAAGTTTGAACTCAATCCTCCGTTTTGGTTGTACATTAGAGTGAATTAAAGTGTGTACTTTAAGAAACCGCTATCGGTGTGGCATTTGTTTTGTGGTTCAGTATATTTCCTCTCCACCTGTCCTGTAGTGCATTCAACTCATCTTTTGTGTTCGTTTCAGGCCTTTTACCAGCGCCAATATTGTTTGGAGCCGTTGTCGACAGCACTTGTAACATATGGAGCACTGCCTGTGGAGAACGTGGTGCATGCACGCTGTATGACGTAGTAAGCATGCGTCTGAGGTTGACTGGCCTCGCCTTAGGCCTGAGACTGCTGGCTTTGGTTGGCGCCATCACATCGTACGTGTGTCTGAAACTTGAACGTTCTGAGGCTAACTTGGAACGGCATATGATAACACTTATCTTACCTTGATGTAAAATACTTTCACCCAGGAGGCTGACAACTGGAAACAAAATAATACCCGTTGCCACGATGACCGCCAAACTCTCCACCGAGAAGCCCTTCGCTAACAATCGCATGACGTCATAATATGACGAATGCAGTGTACGGTGTTCCAAAACATTTCAAATAGCTGTTGTTGAGTTCACTATGTACACATTTGTTTTACCGACTTTCACTGCTTTGTTTAAACTATTTTATACATTGAATCGTTTGCACACTCAACTATTAAGCTTCTCAGAATATATTTCACTGATTAAAAGAATCCTGACGCCATTTTGATTACTTGTTATATAGTCGTTAGCGAGCTTATCGATTTAAAAAAAATAGTTATATTTTGTACATTTAACATGGCAGTAAGATAAATACGTTTTTTAACTTCTTCCTCTGGTAATACAGTCTGATGTACACCTCAGTGTCACCGCTAGAAACATCAGACCGTATTACTCTCGAGAGAAGCATACAACTGAAATTAACAGTTTATGTTTATGTATTAAGTACAATCATTTCTATGCATACAAGATGTTTGGGAACCAAATACAACCAGGCAGCATATTAACCAGGGAAGTTATTCTGTGATGATGAAAATGGACAAAATCGGTCCTTGTTGTCGTGAAGTAACTGAAAGGGCTAACGCCAATGCTCATCCATGCAGTCATGGTGTCAACTGCAGTTGATGACGCTCGTTCCTTTGCCTCTTTCAAGAGGGAGACTGTGGAAGTAAGAGGGAGAGCACAGAAGGGTTAGTCAAGATGATCCAAGAACTCCCTGAATCATGCAAGAAAACCAAGTTATATGGATGGTCAACTTCTTTATTGCAATGAGTGCAACGTTTCGGTGTAGGTGTTTTCATCACTTGCTTGATAACGGTGTTAGTACCTACACCGAAACGTCGCACTCGTTCCAATAAAGAATTTAACTATCCATAGAACTTGGTTTTCCTTCATCTATACAACACTTAAAATGCCTCTCAAAGAAGTTCCTGAATCTTGCCAATCACATTGATGTAAATAAATTCACTGGATATCTCAAAAAGGACAAGATTAGGTTTGTTGGCTGGAATTCTTCTAAGGCTGTATATGGGCCTATTCCACAGAAGTTTAAAAGCTTCATTTTCCATGATGCCCTGGACATGTTCAGGGTCGTACCATGGATGGACCTTAGAGTCAGAGCCACAAGCATGGCGAAGACAATAGTAGAAACAACGAGCCATGCCATCATGTCGCTAAAGATATGCTGTTTATGCCAAAGAAAAGAGTATCCGCTGACAAGGTGTTGGACAGTCTCTGTACATTCATTGCACAATCGACATTTCATGCAAGTATTTTCTTTTAGAATCACATTTAGGCGATTGCGAGTGGGAAGCAAAAAGAAAGCCCTCTGTTTCACATTTGAGACCAGCCGACTTCATCCAGGCGAAGGAGTCGGTTGGATTGCTATTCTGTTCCACACACTGCATGTACACGCGATGCAATGGTTTCTCAGAAAGCTTCTCCGCAAATKACCGACTCTGGGCAGACTTGGTGAAGGACTTCTCCTGGTTTACTCCCATCGCTGTACCATCCAGCAGTACATTGCCATCAACAAAATCAACCTCAAATTTCAGAGTCTGTCCAACAACCTTGGCATACTTAACATAGCTGAGTTATCAGACATGATCCTTCTGGTCAGGTGGTCAAGACTCTGGATATCTTCTTTTGCCCAATCAACTACTCCAAAGGATTAAGAAAGGACTGGCACAGCCAAAGTATTGGTGGCTTTGACCTTGTTTCGAGCATTTAGCTCTGAGCTCGAGATTTTCTTAAAGCGAGATTTATATTTATCTCGAAGTTTGTCTTGAATCTGGGCATTCTGGAGCTTGTCTCAAACTTGCATTCCAAGATAGATGTAGGCCTGATCTTCCACAAGATCCTACCCCCTCTTACTTGACTGATCCATCATTAGTTACCTTGCCACGTTTCAAATGAAGAGTATTACATTTGTCTAGTCCAAATGCCATGCCAATATCATTACAAAAGGACTCGACAAGGAGAACCTGTTCTTTCAGATTGATATCTCCTTTGGCAAGGGCGGTGGGGTAGCCTAGTGGTTAAAGCGTTCGCACGTCACGCCGAAGACTCGGGTTCGATTCCC
>VKKT01004706.1:13466-26549 GCA_008038995.1 Haliotis laevigata | reverse complement strand
TGGGCTAGCACTATAAAACCAGCTTCAGTCTGGGCTAGTACAAGCAGCCGCACATACACGCAAACGCATGCATGTCGTCATATGAGCGAAATATTCTCAAGCACGACGTTAAACCCAATTTCACCTCTCCTCACCTCACCTCACCTCACCTCACCTCAACTCTTCCATAACGGATCTCTTGGACGGAGACTACACGATGTTCATTCCACATAGCAATAAACCAGTTCGAAGTGTAGATATACCGCAACTCACGAAATAGTTTTCCTGATGGTAAGAAGCTGAGAAGTAGTCGAAAATGTGAGAAAATATGTGTATTAAAGTCAAGTTTCATGTTACGAGAGAGTGCACGATACTGACCACGTCATTGGTGACGTCACATTCCCAAACGTGGTGACATGGCGAAACAATGTGCTTACATGTGATTAAGAGAGCCTTGTGAATACAGAAATCCGTTATGCAGTCAAACCCTGTTGTGTCGAAGTTCAAAAGCCCTACTAAGAATACTTTGAGTCATCCGAGTTTCGACACAACAGCAAATTATAACTAAATAATGAACCCGAAGGAACAACGCTCTTAGTTCGAGACACCCGTGAGGTCGGCACTACGGTGTTAATGTGCACTTACTTTAGTTCTTTACTGACATTGTGAAAGATATGCTAAAGGTGGGTTCAGATCCCAGGTTCATCTAATCCCTGATTACGAACTTTGGTTTCTCAACGCCACACATCGTCAACTATCGCTATCATCCACAACATGTTTTCGTCCCTCATTAAAATGACCTCACAATCCATGACCTTATCACAGAGGTACCGTCCAAAGCGCGATAAACCAGTTAATCTGGTTTAAGTTATTTCTACAAATATTCCTTTGGGTCATTTCCCACCATATATAAGTAAGGGCATCATTGTTTGAATGTGTTTCATGAGCCTACAAATTCTGAACATGGGTCGGTCGGTCGGAGGAAAAAAAACTAAAAAAAACTTAATAAAGACAAAATTATCCGAATAATGTTCTTGATTCTCATTTATTGTAATTCTTATTACAATTTCTCACGTTCTTTGGACTTGTGGCAGCGATTAAAACATATTAGATAGCTAAACATTTTATATGACGAGGCGGTACGCTTTAGGTTCGAGTTGGCGGTGTTGGAATGAAAAGAAAAGTTTTTGGGGAGTGTCGACAATAAAATTAGAAGGGTCGGTCGGGCGATGGGAAACACAAAAAGTAAAAATGCTGCCCTAAAGGCATGCGACGAGTAACACCGGCTAAGGCTTCCTGGTCTGCTTGACCAAGACTTTAACTCTTAGCTGTCTGTATAGCATTATAACAGAAAAAAAGTTATCACTTATGACAAAAGAAAGAGTGACGTCACACTGTGGTCTCACAATCCCTGAACGAAGTCTAGATTTCCTCAGGTTCTGAATCACGTGGTCTCCTTTTAACTTAAATGGAATTATTTATTTCTGTCAAAATTATATGTATTCAGAGACTAAGCATTAGTCTTCATCGCGCGGTTGGAGTTATAGCATTAAGAAAGAAAAGAACTAGTCTTGTAATCGGAGGTCTAACTTACTGACCGACTGATTTGGTTTTACGCCGCTTTTAACAATATTCCAGCAACATCACGGCGGGGGACACCAGAAATGGGCTTCACACATTGTACCCATGTGGGGATTCGAACCCGGGTCTTCGGCGTAACGAGCCTACGCTTTAACCATTAGGCTACCCCACCGCCCCGCGAGGTCTAACAATGATGTATATGCATGCAGTAGGACTTAAAGTAATGTATGAGCGTTATATGGATACTTTAATCATTACGAATGTTAGTTGACTCTATAAAACTTCGTGGCAGTATGGGGGCGGTGGGGTAGCCTAGTGGTTAAAGTGTTAGCTCGTCACGCCGAAGACCCGGGTTCGATTCCCCACATGGGTACAATGTTTGAAGCCCATTTCTGGTGTCCCCCGCCGTGAAATTGCTGGAATATTGCTAAAAGCTCACTCACTCACTCATGGCAGTATGTTAGGGTGATTTTATTCGCTCACGAGTTTGAAATATCCCTTGTTCGTGGCGCTGCGTGTATCGATATCCTGATGATTCTGATCGTCACACATGTAACGCTTATCTGAGGACTGTTTTCAAGGAAATTTTTATACAATTGTTTCTCTTGGTAACAGTTTAGGAGCAAGAAAACAGCACAATGAGTCCATTTCTATTACAGCTATGTCAGAACAACATTTCCAAAACAAACTAGGAACTGAAACAAAGATTGGTGGGATTTTCAGTCACGCAATCGCCCTAACCCCCATAGCCTTTAAAGCTCTAAGAGACCCGGCCCGGATTTTGTTGCGAACTTGCTCCATCTACTGATCTGAACTGTTTCATTCAGTAAGAAAATATCAGAGCTAAACAAGAAGTTGGGAAACTAAGCCCCACAAAGTACACAGAAAACAGTTGTTACACAGATATATCAGCTGATCGAGTTGTGACCCGTGACTCGCGAATACTAAACTGGGCATGGGAACACCGTCCCCGCTAATATATGGGGTTGTAGCACGCTACTTACCCTCCTTTCACAATGTAAATACCTTGCTTGGGGGTGGGGGAGGGGTCGCCAACAGCGGGGATCATGTATACAGGATGTATACGTCATAATCCCCATTCACAAAAAACACGTGTTTTCAGTAAGATCTGGGGGAAAGTTTATGATGTAAACTTGGTAGTTAACCTATTATTTCCGTGCTGTGAATGGACGCGAAACTGTTCGAAGCGTGCGCGGTGCGATTTCCCGAGTTTTATTAGCATTGAATCTGCTATAAAAGTGTTTTATTTGCTTTTGTCAGGTGAATGTGTGTTTGGAAAAGATTTCGTCAATAAACAGATTTGTTTTCACTCTCAGACCACTATACGATCCTAATCTATGTGTCAATGAAAGATTTTCGCAAGTTAACCTCCATCAAATAATATTGGGAGTAAATATATTTGGTGTTGCGATGAAGTTAAAGGGATGTTTTGATTTCACAAAGCACGTGTAAATTGATGGGAAAAGGGTCAGATGAGGGAATGGTTGACAGTATCTTCATGTTTGACAGATTGTGACAGGAATAACAATTTTAAGCGGCCTGCAAACTCAGAGAGGAACCCAAGCCCCTCCCTGAACTGTTTACCAGCAAAGAAGGTCTACTCTTAGTCGGTCGATTTCCTTAATAAAAATGCGAAATAAATGTTCACCAAAAACAAACATAATTGTCGCTGATTGGATCGTTATCGGAACGGGTTCTACAGATACCCGAAAATCAGAAAACAGAAACGAACATAGATCGAATCAATTCCGCAGCGTGCAGTGTTCTTGATCGGAACTGTCATACTGTTGTATTAGATGCATTTGATTGCGTTACATCTGAAAGGAGCTCATTCTATAACGAATATTTCGCTGTGCACCATATACCACTCGCAATCGACTGAGCGGAAAAAAATTACATAGGTTTCGGCTTTGGGGTGAGAAATGAGGACTCGTCCCCTGTTTAGGGTACCGGGTACATTTCTGTATTTTGACTTCGTTTAATGTACATTTCTGTACCCAGAAACGTACCTGGGGTACACATCTGTTGTACCTTTGCCGTAAACGACCTCTTCAGCATAATTATCACTCTGACAACAGAAATATTTCTTCTATTTAGGTCTTAAGTTGGAGACAGCTTCTCTTCAAATAACAAAGCTGTTTTTCTTGACTAATTACTATTATTGAAATTATTTTGGAACATGGCGTTCATGTTGACCGGTCGAACAAGGATCGCAAACTTCAGTGTTCGTTCATCACATAGACAAAGTCAGCTGACAGAGCTGGGCCAGCTAAGATATGTTCAACAAACACCCTCTTCCGGTGTCTAACAGTCGCGCGGTGACCCCTGGGATATCTTCAAGCGGTGAGGGGAATTTCACAATTCTACATCGTCCCCGCGCTCGCGTCCTGCCCGACAAGTCTGACCCCGATTCTTGCAAGGTGCTCTTTGTGTTGTGTAATGAAAACACACTGAACTTATATCTTGCACGTGTTACATGGAGAACTGTTGCAGATTACGCGATTATTACACATTAACCCAAAGTTTGTATTAAAAGCATTATATTGCAACTCTTAAAATGAGTTTTGCGGTTAAATTATTACTTCGTGTCGGCATATTGTAGCCTGACGATAACCTTAGACAGAGACCATGTACCGATATGGTCTCTGCTAATTATGGTATATAATAGAATTTTCAATTGAAAAGACCACCGTCAGAATTCTCCATACAAAACAGATACATTGGAAGTAGATTATATTAGACTATTGTGATATTTGTGTTTAGAGTGAAATTTTATCGCAATGGAAAAGGGAATTATACGTATGCTTAAATTTTATCTTTTATGCTTGCAATAGCAGTAACTTCCAAAATCTAGTCTGCACTATTGGGCTTTTTCACAATAAAACTTCTGGATTCCCGATTCTATCTCTATGCATATATTAATGTGATTCTACGTATATTTAACTTTATCGTTTTACGCTTGCAAAGATATTGACCTCCAAAACTAGTCTAAACTATTAGGGATTTTTTTTTACAATAAAATGTCTTGATTCCTGATTCTAACCATATGCTTAAGATATTGTAACTGACATCTGGCGATATATGACCTAACCAGTTATAGAGTAGGCGTTAAATACATCAGCTCGTTTTTACACAAGCCGTCATGTGTGCCGGGGTAAGGGCAGAATAAACACATCATTAACTATTTGAACTTAGGGTAATTTCATTTTTCTTCTCAACCACATGTTAGTCATGCAAAGCCGTACCGCCGGGGCTCGTAAATCTATCGGTCGCGGTGTTGCGGTTTGTCGCAAGTTCAATTGCTTTCCGAAGGTGTCAGCATGTGTTTGGTCCCACCCAGATGTCTTTCCTTGTCCTTGGCCTTCAAACAACCCCTGCTCTCTGATGACAACTTGAATTTTCATTTCCTGCTATAATATGGTTTTCTTTTCACTTATTCTCGCTCTCTTCGCAACTGGATTTATGGGTTTGTTTATTTCTGGCAAAGGAGTATTTATGTGCGGTATAATTTCAACGAACCTGCTACTAGCACTAATGTTTGTAGTCCTAGGTCCCGATCCAGCGTCCGTAGCACTACGACATTCGTAAGTCTATGGTAAACTGTAGAGTTACGACAGGTCGTAACGTTACGAATGCTTTGTTGATCGGGACCCAGATGGTTACAGTAATATTTGTAATTAATAACGCTTAAGGGATCGTTGTCGGCACGGGTGTACCCCGGGTACGTACGTACCCCAGACAAAATCGGAATATAGAAATTTGCCCTAGGACGGGTCCATTCCGCATTATGTCGTTTTCATGATTGGAACTGTCATAATGTTGTATTAGTGAGTGAGTGAGTTGACATTTTACATCGCATCGGCAACATTACAGCCATATAACGATTAATGTTGTATTAGATATGTTTGAATGCGTCATATAAGAAACGAGCATACAAAGTAACGAATATTTCGCAAATCACAATGACACTCGCAATCAGCGGAACGGGAACAACCACATACTGTTTCGGTTTTGGGTTGGAGAATATGGACTTGTTCCCCTTTTAGAGTACCGGGTACGTTCCTGCATTCTGATTTTGGCTTGGGTATGTTTCTGTATACTGAAACGTAACTAGGGTACACATCTGTGGTACCTTTGCCGACAACGACCCCTTCAGGTTTAATAACTGTTCAGAATATTTCACTGTGAATGATTCGTCGTTGAAGTCTAAAGGCGTGAGGTGTCATCGTTCAGTTCACCCTGCACATAATTGAGCATACAAATGGATCGCCATAGTTGCTTGAAACTTAAATTATTTTGAACCTACTGAGCTTTATAATACAAAGTGACATCTGTACAACGAAACACCGACGCTCATCTTCGTAATAAATTTTAATGGGCGTCACTTGCGTGTTCGTCGAGTAGACGTGCGACCAGTCCGACAGGAGAAACTGTCCATTTGCATTTTCCTAAGTCAGCAAGTATCATTGAAGATCGGCTAGATAGTTCACCTTAGCAATATCAACAAACGCTCCTTCAGTTCACTTGAATACCCCTACAGTTCAGTTATGTGAGGTTGTAAACAGCAGTTGACAGGGCATATCAATCGACGATGAGAACCAACAAAGTACATCCTGTGGGCGGTATAATGAGGCAAAGTCCCGTTATCTTTGCCAGGAGAACTACTTAGTGTTACAACGAGGGTGTGATGATAATGGTATGGTATATATGGTAGGCAAATTCATGACATTTAATTGAAGTGATTTTCAGTTCGTATCCAAACACAATGTGGTATCTGGGCAAAGGGATTTGAACACTTTTAAATGAATTCAATACTTACTATCAGTTCACTTTCCTGATTACATACAGAATTGGATATTCACGTTTTCCGGGAATTTCTAAATAGGTACGTGTTTTGGTGGAAATAAAGTGTGCACGTAGAACAATACATATGAATGATGATGTGGCGCAGACATGATTTCACTCCTGATGTGGGATGAGATGGAAATCAAAGAGTCCATGTATGCAGGCTGGTGGACTGCAGAAAATCCCATGTTTAGATAGCGTCGAATAATTTGATGTCACCAGGAAGAAAGACTGACGGTATACAGAGATGTTGGTATACATGGGGCGTCGAACAATATAGAATTCTGAGTGTAGGAAGATTATCGGAATACAGAGAGTGTCGCACAATGTAGATGTAACGGTGAAGAAAGACTGACGGTAAACAGAGGTGCTAATATATAGAGAGTGTATGACATTATAGGTGGTATACAGAGACTGTCAATATATAGAACTGCTGGTATATAAAGATCGACTCACAATAGAGATGTAACGGTATACAGTAACCGACGGAATACGTGGATGCTGGTATATAGAGAGCGTCGCACGAATATGGCGCCTTAGACAACAAGGCCACCGTGCCTCTACCAACTGCAGCCCAAACCCGGTTTTATTTTAGTAGGCTGAGAAAATCAGTAAATTACTAGAAATGCACCTCACCGTATAGAGTCTTAATATATCTAAATATTCTGCATTTTGAAGAACCATTAACAGATACGACTGCTCATGATTCACGAACGCGCATGTGCAAGTACCCCGGAAGTTGCGAGTTCGAGATGCGTGGTACACGTCAGCTCTGATCGACAGTCAGCTAAAGAAATGTGTCAATCACACACTGACCTTCCGTGCAGAGGGACGATTGGAATTCTTTGGTGTCATATTAAATAGACTGGGAAACCCGTGAATGGAACAGAGCACCCGCTGAACCGAGATAGGGAGGGGGAGGCCTCGCGCAGTGTCAGCGATTTTACAGTAAAACAGATACCTTGAATGAACGCATAGGGGCCCAGAAAAGTAGACCCATAAAACTCCGGGAGATATTCAGACATTAACTGTTTGAGCGTGCCTCTCTAAAACGAGGCCTTGTAATGCCGAATTCACGTTCACTTTTAATTGGTTTGAATTTTTCAAAAAGGAAAATATCAAATTTGCATTTAAATGTCATGTAAGACTAATCTTTATATACTATTGTGGGAGTATCCGGTCTCTAATTATTCAGACATCATGTCACGCGATTTTAACTTCTTCCTTATAGGTGAATGTTGTCAGTATGCGAGACAATACATGGAATTATAAATTCTATTACTTCGTCAGGCTCCACTATTTCCTTTCGTTAACATTTTATGGACCGTTTTTCAAAGGAACCGCGTTAATTTGGTCCTAAAGCTGTTATTCTAAGCCCATAAACGCATTTCAACGCTCAATCACTTGTAGTTGTTTTCAGTACAATACAAAATACATGCATAAAACGGCAGCAATACATTGCTTATTACATCCAGTGTTGACATGATCTAAAATTAAAAATTTTGAATTTGAGAATCACAATGAATTGAATTAAACAATAAAACACATATCTTGCTGGTATTGATATGAACTATTTCAGGCTGGACAGATATGTAATTGTAACAAAGTTCCAATGCTTTCGTAAGCATTTGGATAGTTCTTTGAGGCCTAATTGTATAAGTATTTTCTATAAATGTAAATATTTTCTGCAGTGTTTTCACGGTAAAGATAAATGCTCATCAAAGAAGTAGATATACCATCGCACAAAACATTCAAATGAATACATTTTGGTAAATAGAAATTCTCTGACTTTCAGTTGGAATTTGCGAGTAACTGTTGCATAATTCGGACAAACTTTTCTTTTACCTATGACGGAGGAGTTTTTTCAATAGAGATATAATTTCAAACAGCTAGTTATGCAGACATCAGCTTGGACTTATAAAAACACTATAATACTCCGAAATGATAATATCAAGTATGAGATCGGGTCATATTTCCTTGCACTTTTAGCCACATCAAAAATATACATCTATCAAAACATAAATCATATTATATGTCTCTTTCTTTGACACTTCAGTCGGCAACATGTCGGCGCTTTCTTGTCGGGCTACAAATCATGGAATCTCGGCCAGGTAAATGAGTGATTGATAGCATGAGTAACGCCATAATGGTACAGTGACACATACCCAACCACGTCATAGAGCCTGAGCATCCGATCCACATTTAATTCCAATGGTAAAATTCGATGAAATCGTTGATTGGATGGAAGGGTAAAGTGGATGTAGCTGCGGTGCCTGTTCAGCGTTCGGGTTCGTAGAGGCGGCTGTGATGGAGCTGTCCCCAAATGGTGCTCGACTCACGTTGACGTTAAACAATATTCATTCACTTTTATATTGCAAAGTAGGCTTACCGTAGTTGTAGGACGGAGATATCGCAAGTGCAAGTAGGCTCAGGGCTGGTATTCACAAAGATTTTAGGGCTAAGAAACCTTTATAAACCTTTGTGAATACCGGTCTAGGCCCTATCAATACCATTCACGTTTGTGTATCTAGTGTGAGTTTGGTTTAGGTTCTGACTAGTGGTGATCCGATTAATTGAAATAATGGTCACAAAGACTAAACGACCAAGCTCATAATCGAAAACAAACAATTTTGGAACACTTGCTTGCAAGAACAATATATTTCACAAGGTTGGTTTTGTCTGTTACATTTCATAAGCACTACAAGCTTGTTCCTTGTCATGACTTAATTTATCTTAAAGCCTCCAGAGGAAATTTATGTTTGCTTAAAGCTTTGAAATTTGTAAATGCATTTTGTGCAATTTGCAAAAAACAAACCGAAAGAACTACATGTTTTTTCTATATTTTTTGTGCATTAGCAAACATAACCAGGAGAATTTAATAAATGACGCTAACCAATTATTTTCGATGAGTGATCGGTTGTAACCAATCATCAATTCTGAGATATTAAACAATTCCCAACACTAGCTCTGACAGGATCATACCAACCGCAAACCTAAGATTCGATTTCACGACCTTGCTTAAGAGAAACCTAACACGCTGTAGGACGCAATGGACAGTAAGAATCCGCGGAATAGCTGCAGACCAGCTTCCTTTCTTGACGTACAAGCCGCTTTAAACTGTATTCCAGTTATAAAGCAGCTTGGTAATGAAATCTGAAAATGAAATGATCGTAATTTACCTAAACACTGAATAAATTAACTGAAAACAATGCAATAAAAATGGTACAACAGGTTTCAGAAAGTGCCTTGGACGTATTTGTTTCAGGGTCTGATTGGCAGATGCTGTCTGGAAGAAGTCTCAGAGCGATGCACACCTGACCGAATGAAAGGCTGACTTGGTTGACACATGTCATCGTATCCCTTATTGGGTAGATCAATGGTCATGATTTCTGTCACTGGATTGTCTGGCCCAGACTCGATTATTTATAGACAGCCACCATATAGCTGACATTGATTTGCGGCGTTAAACAACAAACCAACAACCCCGAATGAGAGATGTGTGTTTCACGTCGCTTTAGGCCGACGTTATATGCTGGAGGTATATCTGAAGTTATACAGACCTCAGAGGTTTCCCAGTTCAGTGAAGCCCACAACCACCGGTACTGACAAGCCATGAAACAGCGAATAATAAAACTCGGTCTCATCCGGACGCTTACACTTGGTAGGGTATTGTCCGGATTAAAGGGATTTCACTCAATAGTGAGTGAGTGCGTTTTTACGCCACTTTTAGCAATATTCCAGCAATACCACGGCGGGGAACACCAGAAATAGGCCTCACACATTGTACCCATGTGGGGAATAGAACCCGGGTCTTCGGCGTCTTTACCACTAGGCTACCGCACCGCCCCCTACGTGTAATAGATTACGCATTCATGTGGTACATGTTGAAACGAGACTATTTATTATTATTAAAGATCATTTCCAGAATACATGAAAAAGATAATGTCCTTTATCTGTGTTTTTGACTGGTTAATTTGATTTAACGTCCTTTGTTTGGATACACCTACATCTGTTACCTAGGTGTGTGTGTGTGTGTGTGTGTGTGTGTGTGTGTGTGTTAACCTAGTGGTTAAAGCGTTCGCTCATCACGCCGAAGACCCGGGTTCTATTCCCCACATGGGTACAATCTGTGAAGCCCATTTCTGGTGTACCCCGCCGTGATATTGCTGGAATATTGCTAAAATCGGCGTAAAACTAAACAAACTCACTGTTACCTAGATCTGTCTCCATCTGTAAACAATAACGCAGACTCTTAATCACGACATACGTCCACATTTGCTGCAATAAAAGTTATGGCAACAGATTGCGTGCATTGTCGTATATTACCATTTTAATAACCCACGCTTGGATTAATTTCTTGGCGTTCATATTATTATTATTTTTTTCTTAGTGAAATAATTTATCAATCGAAATTAATATTCGTTGAGAAGTAAAATTATAACCCGTTGTATTGTAAAAATTATTATTCGTTGCATTGTTTAATGCCATTACGCAGATTTATGTTCAAGCCATCATCTTCAGTGGTACTACACATCGCTAATGTTGTATTAATACCTTCCCAGATGCTCAATGGCGTTGTACCCCTTTCTGTCTAATTTAGAAATATGAGCTTTACCATCAAAGACACGCATGTTTAATCGTTGAGGTTAATTATTCAACAAGGCATCAATAGGTCCACCATCTGCTGCAGGCGAAAATAAACGCCCATCTGCACGTGTGGCGATGCCCAAACGACAAATCAACAACTTAACAATTATAATCATCCCGAAACCATGAAGATTGAAAGATTTAAAGAATAATTTACGCTATTGATTGGAATAAACATCTGCTATTTTCGCCGACAGTGAGAGAGACAATCAATTTCAGGCAGCTGTAGCGGTATTTCGGTCCTGTAAAGGTATGAAGTAATTATGCGCGTGCGACGCACGTGCTGGTTCACCTGCTCGCGCATTGTGATAGAACATACATGCGCAGCTGTATTGAAATTTTGATCGATTTTCGGGGTTGAGCGGCAAAGCGGTGTCAAATTGAGTGTTTCATTTAGAGAGTATTTACTCCAAGTCTAATTTTAAGTGCTTTTTATGTGTTATTAATCTGCTGTAGAGCTATGGCGCCATTTTTAGCCTGCAGTTGTTACACGTCATTGTTTAGGTTCCCTTTATTCTCTACAACAGAGGCGTTAGAGTTGTCTCCCTTGAAGAGGACCTGTCGCCTCCGTGATACCGGCGCTCAGCTGGGTTTTACTTTGTTGTCTGTAAAACAAAACCCACCATACTATAGGCTTTCCATCTGCACTTGAAATATGAATTTATTTATCGAAATGATTATTGAGTTGAAGTAATTCATGAGTGATATCTGATCGCAGGTAAGCTTTCGATGGTGTGTATGTTACAGATTTTTCACTAGTGATGGAGCTAAACCTTAAGCAAAAAAAGTCATAAATTGTAACTGCGAAATGTAACAACCATAAATTGTAACTATGAAATGTAACAAACCGCCTGCCTTTAAATTTGATGCTACGACTTTCTTTGCTTTCAAATGACAATGTAATCAATAAAGGCATTGAAATAAAACTCATTCCGAGTATGTACTTACAATGTTTACTAATGCAAACTTGTTCTCGTCACTATAAGGCTGGAATAATGCCGATCTGACGTAAAGCCCAACTCAACTTAACCTTAAGCAAACATTGTATGTACTATAAAATGATCTCCTGAGTGAACTTCGATTTTAAGATGCATGTATTTACCGTTATGGAATCAAAAAGATAGTGAAATACGACAAATACCGATTAAACAGACTGGTATTTGACGAAATGTAGATATTTCGTTTATAGGATTTGTTGACAGATGTTGGAAAATATGTACATAGAAACGGAACCCTGCTACCAGTACTAACAAGTTACCAAATCCAAAACCCAACTCGCCTCGCGATCCAAGTCCTCTTCCAACACCCCAGATCGTAAACACCGCAACCCTAAGACACAACCAAAACATTAACCAAATACCCGACACAGCAACTCCGACTTTATCACTGAAACATTTACCCCGCCCATCAAGAACTGAAACAAAGCAGCCCAATCGGGGAATATCGCATCCTCAACCAAACACCGCAACCAAGACACCCAACACCGGATCCTCTACAAAAAACACCGCAACCAAAACATCAAACACCGCATCGTTAACACCAAACACCACAACCAAAACACCCATCACCTCATTAACACCAATCACCGTATCCTCGACACAAAAAAACCCCACATCTTCAACACAAAAACGCATCCTCAACATCAAGCGTCAGATTCCAAAAGCCCAACACCGCATCCTCAACACCAACCACCTTATTCTTCAACACTAAACACCTCATCTTCAACACCAAACACCGCACCCTCAACACCAAACGCCGCATCCTCAACAGCAAAAAACGCATCTTCAACCTCAAACACCACAACCAAAACACCCCAAACCGCACCCTCAACACCAAACAATGAATGAATGAATGAATCTCTTTATTTCCTCCAGATTGTAGTCCGAAGATCATTATAAACATGTACGTGAAATATTTACAGCAACATAATCACAGCAATATATTCAGGACACATTCATATAGTCATATATACATGTACAAAGAAAAATGAAAGGTCTAGAATGCACAGTT
>VKKT01004705.1:75747-86686 GCA_008038995.1 Haliotis laevigata | reverse complement strand
ACATCAGTGACGTCCCACCCAGGGTGCTCGGGTTCAGTCGTAGTACATCAGTGACATCCCAGCCAGGGTGCTCGGGTTCAGTCGTAGCACATCAGTGACGTCCCACCCCGGGTGCTCGGGTTCAGTCATAGCACATCAGTAACGTCCCACCCCGGGTGCTCTGGTTCAGTCGTAGCACATCAGTGACGTCCCACCCCGGGTGCTCGGGTTGAGTCATAGCACATCAGTGACGTCAAACCCAGGTTGCTCGGGTTGAGTCGTAGCACATCAGTGACGTCACTCTCAACAGAGTGAGCACTTATGACGTCACACACACACACTTGCCGAGCGCCACGTGTTTTTCACGTGTTGTATCTCTTTCAGCAGAGACAATATCTGTGGTTAGACAATATGTTTTGAATTTACATGGTCTATTGTTTAATTTCCTGCACATTTTGAAAATGGGCATCTGTCTTTGCCGTCAGTTCAGTATTGGTTATTTTGCAGGGCCTTGACGTTGGTGACATATCAAATCGACTACATCTGAAAGAACAACTGAAATGTAAAGATTTCTCCTGGTACATAGACAATGTCTGGCCGGAGCTGTTGATGTATGACGTCGGCGTTGTTGCCTGGGGGTCGGTATGTACCATGTTACCATGTAGTTGTTGCTTGGAAGTCAGTATGTACCATGTTACCATGTAGTTGTTGCTTGGAAGTCAGTATGTACCATGTTACCATGTAGTTGTTGCTTGGAAGTCAGTATGTACCATGTTTCCATGTGGTTGTTGCTTGGAAGTCAGTATGTACCATGTTATCACGTGGGTGTTGCCCGGGGTCTGTATGTACCATGTTACCTTCTGGTTGTTTCCAGTGTCCTGTATTTACAATGTTACCTTCAGGCTATTGTCGCTGGTCGATTGCTGCGGTCAATCGGTGATGTTGTTGTGTAACTTGTAATGTAAAGGCAACGAAACTCTGATCGAGACCTCTCATTTCAAAATAACGAACGTGTTAAGTATTGAAAGACAGCTGCAGGTTCCAACCTTGACACACGGGTGATCTGCTTTCCTTTTCAGGCCCGAAATCGGCACACTAACACGTGCTTAGATAACGCTGGTTCCCTGTATCCTGGGGAGCTGTACCTGTATGAGTGCCACTACCTCCTCTATACACAGGTAATGTAGGATGACACATCACGGATAGGCCACAGGTCATGCAAGGTGCATAAATGTGCGTGATGAAATATGTAGAGATTACTACATCTGTGTTTGTCACATACCATTGATGTTACTCGAGCTTCCGCTTTCGCTCGTTGGATAGTTTAGAAACTACGAGATGAAAGATAAATGGTATCAGGCAGACACGAGTACAGTAAACAATAGATTCATGTTGTTATCGGTCTTAAGGTTGTATTTCATAGTTACCTGTTTGCAATACAGGTAAATAACATGTCGAAATGAAGGTGTTTGCCACGAGCAACAGGTCTGCGTTCAATTGAAGTACGAGTACCGTATCAACGACTTTCAGTCAGGACAATCTCGAAGTCATTGCCTTTCTTGAAAGGGACAATAATAACCGCTTACTTCCTGGCAAGGGCAACACCACGACAAACCACAGCCTTAAACATCAGAAGGGGTTCTTAGTGGAAGCATGTCATACTTGCGTTTGAAGTTTCTTTCCAGCGTATCATCAAAATGTCATGATAGGCCTTCTGCAGAATCAGGCCCAGCTACCTCGCATTAACACGCCATATTTCACGGAATCAGTGTCTTTGCCAGAAACATCAAAACATGGCCCTGTTCTTAAAATCAATGATGACTGCAGGGTGTGATGTGCCACTGAACCATGACGAATATATTTTCGGTACCTGATCTGCCACTACACCTACATAATCATCAACAGCAATAGGAGCAGAAACAGTTGTCTGTGAGAAGTGGCAGAAAGTTGAATTGCCAGACGTGAAGAAGCGAACCAAAGACCGTTCAGGAAGAAGTTCAGGCGGATATGTTCTGTAAACTCTGTGAAGCATGTTAGCAGAGTCAAGGATCAATATAAGGCAATAATTGGATTAGACGGAAAATCTTCCAGGGGGTCACGTGGTTGTCCAAATGGACTTCGCTGAAAACCTCAGCTTCTGTTCACCAGATGAAGTACAAAGTGCCGGTTGGAACAGTAACAGTGTTACTCTTCACCCAGTTGTTGCATACTACAAATTAGGAACTGACAAAGGATTGAACCATAATCTGACTGTTTAAATCATTACATTGGAACTGTATGTGCACTCATGAGGACCCTAGTTCCAGAATTGCAGAAAGACATCGGAAATGCTCCACTGGACAGAGAGCCCCTCTTCAAGTATAGAAACAAGTCGGCATTCTTCAGCGTGCTGGAAATACTTTGAGGAAGGTCACGAAAACGGACCGTTTGATGGGGTTGGGGGCACAGCAAAAAGAATGGCTAAATTGTCTGTCAAGCAAGGCAAAACTAGCATCCGGGATCCTAATGACTTCTTGCATGTGAACAAAAGTTTCACTTGCGTGCATAGTACATGTTTGTTACCTATGGAATGAAATGAACAAGAACATAGTTCCGATTAAAGGAACCCGACAGGGACTATATGCGATAGTCCCTGTCCCTGCTGGTGTCATCAGAACTCGTACCACGCCATGCTACTGAAATAACGTGCGTCTTTCTCATCACTACCACAGTAACTGGATAGTAGCTGATGTGAAGAAAGCGTCACCTGTTGCAAACAACGAGGCCGTCATTTCAATATTAGAGGTACCACCAAGTCATGACATACAAGAAATTGATGTTGAAGCAAATAGAGCGGTGTGAACGATGAAAACAACCAACATGGACAGGGGGCGCTTGAAGGCACTGCCACTGCTGATGATGTGAAACAGCGCATTGTTCAGGTGACTGAAGGGGAATGGACATCTATTATCTCCCAGTAGACTGGCATCTTTGGCGGGTCACATACGTTGATAGTAATGATGGAGATTGGCACATGACATTCATTTCTGCCTGTAAGCATTTATAGCTACGTTATGTTGATATTTTCAATTGGCTAGGGACTGTTCCACGACAGACATGTGAGTCAAACCATACAAGTACTAGTTTTTATTGTTTACAGCTGGATTAATATTTACCTGACTTTAGCCAAGTTGTATGATCAAGTTGGTCTGCGTGTGTAACAAGCAACATGGTTTCAATGCTCATTGTGTATGTTTGATAACGTGCATTCCCATATCGAAATGTTTAACTTGAAGCATTATTCAACGGTTTGTAGACGGTAACCCGACATTAATGTCATAATGGATAGTGTAATTTACATTGTTCTAAATTCTTATCCGTTTGCAGGAAACCATGATTGCTTTGTACAAAAATGGTTTTTCATAAAAAAGGATAAAATTACACTGTGATGCTCTTGTAACATTACAAAATATTTATCCAAACCGATTTTGCATCTCTATGCATTATGCATTATCATATATGCAAATTGTTTTGACTTGCAAATTTATTAATTTATGCAATATATATTTCCATCGCAGATGTTGAATGTCGGTCCTTGCATGCAGTAACTGAGAAATTCCACACCTGTAGGATGTTGCATGTTATACATGTAAACAACTGTTTGTAAACATAGTCTGTAATCAATCACGAAGACATTCATTGAGGACCTGATCAATGATATTGTTGCTGTTTTAGTACTTCTGTTGTATTGTCAGAATAGTTCATTATATCGCCACTCAGATGTTGATTCCTCTTGTCGCCTTCTTTTGTGTAAAGAACTGCGTCTAACAGTATACCATAAACTTGTATCTTCAAGAGCCTTGACTTGATCAAATTTATTGTTATAATGTTAACAAACTCAACCGACTGGAGAGCAAGTTACATGTAATGTTGTGTCCTCAAAGAAACACCTCTTGGGATTAACGACTGAACTGTGTGAATGATATCGCACTTTAATGTGTAAGATATTACAACGCTTGCGCAGGCTGGCGTTGCACGATCGGTGCCACAATATCTACAATGGTGCTTAGATCATGGAGTAGACAGTCAGGTACATGGAAGTCGATCTCACACTCATGTCTGATACCAGTTTTGAAGGGGTGTGTCATGCCAAACCTATTGCTTCCTCTGTTGTTTTAACAGTACTTGACGTGCACATTGCACGTTTCTGTGTAATTTGTGCGACAAGCCAATATCTGTTAATAGTGTAAATCTGAAGACGTTTCCGTCAAGACATGTTTTACCTGAATTGTCAGCCCTGTCGTTTAGTCGGCCAGCGTCGGCTCAAATGTAAATGTTGGCAAAGGCTGTGGAGAAGGTTCAGTGTCCAGGTTAAGGTGTTAGCACTCGTGTCCCGATTAGCGCATCATGGGCAAGTGTTCCAGGGTGAGCGTCTTCTTAAATGAGACTGGGAGATTCATGTTTGGTGCGAATATATGTACTAGACTGTTCGACAAAGTGAGGTGAGGTGAAATTGGGTTGTACGTCGTGCTCGAGAATATTTCGCTCATATGACGACGTGCATGCGTGTGTATGTGTATGTGCNGCTGCTTGTACTAGCCCAGACTGAAGCTGGTTTTATAGTACTAGCCCACTGAGATACCATGGCGTCACAGGCAACAATGGGGTGGCAGTTGCATAGTACAACTGGTTGAGAAAGATTGGGAGATTGGTGTGTGATACTACTTGTCAGAAAAATCAACACGAATAATCCTTCGCAAAGACATTATTGTGGCCATAATGTTTCCCATCAGCGCGTGTCCTTCTTTCATTACTTTCGTCCGTTTTCCAGGGGTTTTCAGTGACCACGAAGGGCCACCTGCGCACCTCTCTGACGTCTGTAGTCTTTGACGGAGAAAAAGCTGGACAGAAACCTACCCTGCAGTCTTACGGTGTAGGCACCCCGAGCACCTGGACACACAGGCCGGTAATACGAGCATTATATGGTCAGGGTGACCCTAGTTACAGTTCAGTCTTACGGCATAGGCACCATTGTAACGCGTGTATGTTCCCACGTTTCTACCATAACACGTATATCAGCATGTTCTGTCGTAACCCGTACATCATCCACTTCTTTCTGATGTAACCCGTACATCGCCCCCTTCTTTCTGCCGTAACCCGTACATCGCCCCCTTTTCCTGCCGGAACCCGTACACTATCCCCTTCTTTCTGCCGTAACCCGTAAATCACCCCATGTTCGTGATGTAACGCGTACATCACCATGTTCCTGTCGTAACGCGTACATCACCATGTTCCTGACGTAATGCGTACATCACCATGTTCCTGTCGTAACGTGTACATCACCATGTTCCTG
Organism: Haliotis laevigata; assembly: GCA_008038995.1. NCBI lineage: Eukaryota > Metazoa > Mollusca > Gastropoda > Lepetellida > Haliotidae > Haliotis > Haliotis laevigata. Next base: position 81,375 of record VKKT01004705.1, on the reverse strand, counting down.
ACGTAATGCGTACATCACCATGTTCCTGTCGTAACGCGTACATCACCATGTTCCTGTCGTAACGCGTACATCCCCATGTTCCTGACGTATCGCGTACATCATCCCATGTTCCTGCCGTAACGCGTACATCATCCCATATTCCTGCCGTAACGCGTACATCCCTATGTTCTTATCGTAACGCGTACATCATCCCATGTTCCTGTCGTATCGCGTACATAACCATGTTCCTGTCGTTCGTGCATCTCCATGTTCCTGCCATAATGCGTACATCTCCATGTTCCTGATGCAACGCGTACATCCTCATGTTCTTGACGCAACGCGTACATTCCCATGTTCCTGACGTAACGCGTACATCCCTATGTTCATGCCGTAACGAGTTCATCCCTTGTTGCAGAACTCGTGGCTGGTTCATGACCGGACGAAGCTCTGCCTGGATGCTGGTGAGCAGGGACCCGTGATGTCGCAGTGTCAGCGAGGCCGTGTGTCTCAGATGTGGACATTCAATCATTATGTGGAGCCAGGGTCCCAGACAAAGGACCACGTGTAGTTTGAGTGGTGATGGTGGTGAGAGAGAAAAAGCTAACCTCGCATTTGTCACTTTCTCCATGGCGAGCTGTTGACTGTCCAAACTCCAATTTAAAGTCATGGACCAACAGTTTGGCGATACATGTTGTTTGAATGTCCGGATTAATTGTATCAAGTGCAATAAAGATATACAATCTGAATTGATTTAAGCCTTTTTCGCATACAAAAAGAGACCACAAAGAAGACAAAAATGGACAATGCAATAAGAACCATGAACATCGTGCAACAAACTCACTGATTTTACTTATGCCTCACAGGACTTTCTGATTGTGTATTGAACAGTGGGTAGGTACTGTTCTTGTCACACTGGTGAAGCTGCCTGTGGAATATGGCAGCACCATACATCAGTACGCAACATTGCCGTAATACGTACACACTCACCTAAGCAAGCACATGCATTAGTCTGTTGTGTTTGGACCTTTGAATAAAAAATGGTGCTGGTGTGTTTTATCACCCATGTTTTTCGCTGTTTTTGACAATGTTTCATTTCACTCAAACTCAACGAATATTGAATGGGTTGCTTCGCTGCAAGTTCTAACATGTCGTTGAAAGTGCCCATTAAGCACACAAAAAGTTGCATTTACCTTAGAGTATAAATGACCTCAACACGTTTACGTTTATATATGACTATCAAACTTTTGGGTGTTCCCATACTTCTTGTTGGTAGTATATATTAGCTACAGTATGTGGCTATACACAGCTGCAGGAATCCACAAAACTAAACATTGCATATGAACTCCATGTACAATTATTAATGTAATAGTTATAGTTGGGATAGCACTTTCTCAGTAAATCATAATCCCAAATATAACATATTATATTTTTCTAAATTTTCATTTGAATTAATCAATTACATTTGTCAGAGACACACAAAGTACCTGATCCAGACTACCGGTTGTCGGAGTTCGGTTTCTGTGGAAGCTGCGATGGTTGAGTGGGTTAGATTGGTTGAGTGGGTTAGATCGCTAACTTTGTGTGCTGGCTACCAGGTGTTTGACGTCTAAAGAGGGGGATTAAACCCCTCAAAATGACTGGAATGTGTACTGTTTCTGACACAGGATGTCCCTAAACAGCGTCCTTGGAGAGAGAGTGTGTTCAATGAGATCACAGGTAGGAGACTGGGAATGATTCTGTCAGCCAAGTCATGCAGTCTAACTACCCAATCCATTGTACTACAAACCAGGTTAGCTTAGACGCGGGTGACTCGTGAAGATCCGGGGTAGAATAGGTCTTCAGCAACCCATGCTTGCCACAAAAGGCGACTTGTAAGAGGCGACTAATGGGATCGGGTGGTCAGGCTCGCTGACTGGGTAGACACAGGTTATTGGTTCCCAATTGCGCAGATCATGTTGTTGATCACTGGATTGTCAGGTCTAAATTTGATTATTTACAGACAGCCGCCATATTGCTGAAATATTGCTGAGTGGGACGTAAAACTAAACTCACTCACTCACGTAGACTCAGGTAAGGATAATGGACTTTTGTCCCTAGTATTACAGTACAGCTTTCTTCTCAGAAAAATGAAAAAAGTAATCAACCTGAAGACAAGTGAAATCATTAAATTTTGGCTGTGATGCAGGTATACTGGCATTTCATCGATTACAGGGGAAGGGCTGATCATAATTATGATTTAAAGGGAGACCATGAAAATAAGAAAGAGGAGGGGCATCATTTCAATTTCTATTTGTTTAAAAAAGAAAGGTTGTGAGAACAAGCATTGTCACTAAGGTGACATAATCCCCCGCTGCAAATTATCAAATCAAACTTATAAATTAATGCAAGTGAAGGTCGTAATTTAAGATGAAGTTAAATGTCAACAAAATCATGACCAGTCAAACTCTCTTGATATCTTGCTCTGTAGTTGTTTAAACCACAAATATTTTCAAGACTCATTTTGACCTTGACATGAATTAGTGTATGAAATATGCAAAAATAGTAATAAAGAAATTGCTTATTGAAAAACATTCAAGGGAAGTCTTGAAAGTCTATGAAGAAAATCCAGTGAACTGTTCTTGAGATATCTTGCTGACAACCTTAACATGTTGAAATCCTCAAAGTGTCGCTGTGACCTTGAAAATTATGTGAAGGTCACCAAAATTGACTGGTACTTGCACCTTCCCCAGATGAAGCGTGGTGTCAAATATGAAGAAAGTCCAGAGAATGGTTCTTGAGATATCCCACTGACAATCATTACATGCAGGTTAACATGTCTTCAAAGTGTCGCCATGACCTTGAAAAGTAGGGGAAGGTCGCCAAAATCGACTGGGCCCTCTGCCTTTCCTAGATAAAGCTTGGTTTTGAATATGAAGAAAATCCAGTGAACAGTTCTTGAGATATCTCGCTGACAATGCTAAAACGTTAAAGTCCCCTTGTGACCTTGAAATGAAGGTCAAGGTCACCAAACCTGACTGGGACCTTTCTTTAACTGTGATGAACCTAGGTACCAAATATGAAAAGAATCCAGTCAACAGCTCTTAAGATATTCCAATTCGTCCGTCTGTACAGAAGTACGTACAGACAGACAGATGGAGCCTAATACTATATCCCCCGCTTCACGCTAAACGCGATATAAAAAGTGTTACATGTATTTATGTATTTGAGAGGGGGACATGTGGGTAGTGCAAAATATGATAGACTCTTTAGACTAATCTCATTCACCATTACACATATCCAGTCCCTACTGAATATTTCAACCAAAATAGTGAGAGCTTCACAATTCATACCCAAATAGCTTGTCTACATCTCATTGTGTCTGTATCTTCTTCCATTCATACTGTCTGTACTCTCCGGTCAAAGAAAACTCAAGGACAAAATGTTGTAACAAATACATTGTTCATTCAACATGAGATGTACACAATGTAACAAGTACAGAGCGGCATGAAATGTACAAGTCACAGAAGCGCCACAGACTCACACAAAGCTAAATAATACATGTGCTGACATCAATACTCTTTTTGGGAGCCATCTTGACACACTAAAATCACCTGAAACTGCAGAGTTTGTTACAGTCGAAAACAATTGCACAGTTGGTAGAAGTACCATGACTTATCTCTGAAGATATTGAGTAGCATAAAACAATAGTCCTTGATCCATATCATAATAAAAGATTTACAACAAATTATTCTAAAATCACCTTGCAAATTTAATTTGTACAAAGATAATACTTTCCTAAAATGCATATTAATTGACTATTATAAATCTACTTGTGAGCAATGAATGAGACGCAAACTGGCATCATCAGGAAACTCCCTCCTTGTACGTGCCAGGCACCATCTAACTGTGCAAGTGGAGGACACTGGTCCGTCTCAGTCATTGTTTGGTAGATGTGGTGGATGTGCAAGTAGTGAGACTATGAGCAGTATTACAGGTAGATGTGAAGAAGGTGAAGAAGGTGAAGCAGGAACCTTCCTGTGTGCATAGTTCCAATGTCTCCTTGGTACACCAGCAATACTGCAAGGGTTTGTGAACATTACATTCCAACATGACCCACGACGACCCACCAACACTTTGACAAGTGGGCTGTGGTGGAACAGACAACCCCGTGAACCACTGATGATGCTGGACGTATCATGAAGCCATGTCTGTACCAATGCAAGTGTACAATAACATACAGTTGTGTTGATAAACAGTAGTATGATCAGACACAATGCCACCACTCATCCCGTATGGATGTGCGTGACAAGACCCTGCTTATCAGACATGGAGATGACACATGCAGATGCTTCAGCTCTTGCTGTGCTCTATTATGACTTTAACACACATCCTGTTACATTTCTCATGAAACTAAGTGAGGCAGCTGTTGAAACATTTGCTCGCTAAGAGAAGCTAATCGAAAAGCTATCGGTAAGGATGTTTTTCATTTCAAGTGTGTTCAACTTGTTTAATAACTGAATGTTATGAAGAATATACAATATCACATATTTGAACCTATTCATCAGAAAATAAATCCTCTGACTTAGTCTAAGAGCTTAATAAGGCAAGTGTACATCTAGCAATTTGTATCCAAAAGATCCATTTCTGCCCAGATGTTGACAGCCTACACCTTGACACGGACAGCATATAGGAAATGTGTAAATCTTAACAACAAATCTGTGAGCACACCTGAGACCCTGGGACAGTAGTATTGTAGATAATTGTTTACTTTGTGGGGCAGTGGTGGTGTACAATGAATGTCAGTGAGATAGACTCACTCCAGGGTTAGTGAGTGACACCAGCAGCTGGGATCAAGTCGTTATGCAGTACAAAACCAGACTCACTGACTAGCTTGAAAACAAGCTTCAGAACTGAAGGACAATGTAAATTAAATATTGATTATTGTAGTAGATGTCCACTGTACAATCTCTGAACACCTTGGGGTATCATGCAATAGCTTTAGCCTCAGGCAGGAATGTTTCCCAGAACTTTATCATCTGAAAGTAGAAACATTCAGCATATCATCATCACAGTAAATATGACAACAATATAACTGTATTATAACCTAGCTCCACAGGGTTTTTCAGTTAAAGTTAAACAACGAAAGAGTCACACAGATAGAACTGTTAGTTACAACTAGAGTCACTCAGTGTTTAAGTGTAACGTTAGTGACTCCAAGTGTGTCTCTAGTCACTCAGTATTCTAGTATAAATCTCCAGTCACTCAGTGTTCTAGTATATCTATTGTGACTCGGTATTCTAGTATATCTTTAGTGACTCAGTATTCTAGTATATCTCTAGTGACTCAGTATTCGAGTTTATCTCTAATGACTCAGTATTCCAATATATTTCTTGTGACTCATTATTCTACTATATCTTTAGTGACTCAGTATTCTAGTATGTCTCTTGTGATTCAGTATTCTAGTATATCTTTAGTGACTCAGTATTCTAGTATGTCTCTTGTGATTCAGTATTCTAGTATATCTTTAGTGACTCAGTATTCGAGTATATCTCTAGTGACTCAGTATTCTAGTATATCTTTAGTGACTCAGTATTCAAGTATATCTCTAGTGACTCAGTATTATAGTATATCTTTTGTGACTCAGTCTTCTAGTATATCTTTTGTGACTCA
>VKKT01004704.1:38474-53971 GCA_008038995.1 Haliotis laevigata | reverse complement strand
GAAGAATGACATTGATGACATTTTGTGTAGTGGACCAGTACAAGATTACAGCTTGTGCTGTATCTGGTCAAATACATACCTAACTATCAACTTTATAATCAGTATAATGATGAAATTATAAACAATCCCTGTGTTAGTTGGCACCCAGCTGGTATTTTGCCAATCTACAGTGATGGAGTTTTGTATGCCTTCGTGAGCAAAGCTTTCTTCATGCCAATTTCACTCATTTCCACTCATCTGAAATCAATTGCTAACTACATGAAATTGCAAGTGATTTGATTTCTCTACTTAATAAAATCTGTGTCTCTTTAGGTATGAGGAAGATGGTAGCAGTTTTCCAACCATACTTTCTCCGTATTTTCCACCCTAGCTGAATTTGTCGATTGGGATCTGAAGATGTAAATTTAATGTTACGGATCAAAAGGGCTTTCAATCTGGCAAGATAGATTGTTTCTTATGATGAATTGCAAATCAGTGAAAAGTGAATTTGCTTTGGAAGTATCAACGCAATTCATCTAACTGTGGGAGGTAGCCTAGCATCACATCCGTCTGTTAGAAATTATGTTAAGGAACACTATGGAGGTCGTCAACTGCATGCTGATTAATGGCTGTGTTATTTTAAATCCAATGGCTGGTTGAGTGAATGTCCAGATGAGAAATGACAGAAGAAATAGATACATTGTTGAAAAGTTTCAAGTTTCAACCTAATTTCATTATTTTCACGAGCACTGCCTTGGAACAAAGTTTTCAGCTAAATCCCATTTTAAATACGATCCATATCACTTCAGTGTCACAGACGAAGATACGATTAATCACATGCTGTCTGATGGAGAGCTTGCTGTGTTTTTGTATAGACCCTGCTGTTTTCGAATTACCCCGTGCATAAGATGTCCATTCAGCCTTAGAAATTTGATTTTTTTCGAAGAGTTCAAGGACCAGTGTAAACTGGTGTGTGAATGTTTGTGGCTTCAACGACTTAACGTTTGTAGCTTCACCGACTGAACGTTTGTAGCTTCACCGACTTAACTTTTGTAGCTTCACCGACTTAACGTTTGTAGCTTCACCGACTTAACATTTGTAGCTTCACCGACTTAACGTTTGTAACTTCAGCGACTTAATGTTTGTAGCTTCACCAACTAAACGTTTGTAGAGTCACCGACTTAACGTTAGTAGCTTCACTGACTTAACGTTTGTAGCTAGACCTGCTTGAACAAAGCATAGATGTTTACATTGTTCGTTTTATTCAGATTCTATTTGCAACAAAGTGACTTCGTAGCACAATGTTTATTTCTAATTCACATTGTTTCCGTTATCCAAACATTCAAAACTGCTCAAGTACTCTCCACTCATTATGCCCAAACAGTGTTTCTCTAGCATATACCACAGGATGAGTTTAACTACACCTCGCAGGAACTAACCTTCAACAGTTATATCTATTGATGATGATGATGATGATGATGATGATGATGATGATGATGATGATGATGAAACGTATTGGTTTAGCATCCATGCAACTCTGGTGGCAATGTATTCTGGGTAAAAAAAACAAAACGGGGGAAGGTTAGTGTAGCTATCATCAAGTGTGAGACTGCTAAGGAAGCCAGACCAACAGACTGCTCCACCGAATAGCAAATACGTCCTTAACACTTGCTGCAGGAATAATCTCACAGCCTTGCTAAAGAACACACTTGCGTGTCAAATGATTTATATGGAAACATACCTGGATGTATAACATGAGTGTTTCAACTATTTCAATGCATTTCAGCAATGGACAAAGTCTGTTTTTGTGGATAGGTTCATTAGCTGTTTGTTGTTTTATACAGAGAGATGTCTAAATAATGATATATGCTTGAATTCAAGAAGACAATTGAAATTAAAGCTTGTTGTATGTTCTCCCTTGTTTGTTTAACTTAGCACTCGGCAAAATGCCAGCTACATGAATGCAGTCTTAAAACGATCAAGCAGATAGATGCTCATGCTGTTGATCGTTGGTTTGTCTGGTCCAGACTCGATTATTTACAGACCGCCGCCATATAGCTGGAATATTGCTGAGTGTGGCGTAAAACTAAACTCACTCACTCACTAAAACGATCAATTTTAGGCAAGACTAGTGATTGACATCATGAGCATCAAATGCTAAGAAACCTGCATATGTGATGAAAAATATCTTGTCCCAAATCGGAGGTGTTTGTTTTGTTGTCTAGATTGCGTCACATTCCCTATTTCAAGTAGTACTCTGTTGTCATGTCGAGGAAAGTAACTATATGTTCAACTCTCGTGTTTCAGGTGACCAGAGTAATCCCAGGATAGTGGAACATCCCGACGATGACTACGTTGCAAAGAACGAACCAGCAACTCTCAACTGCAAGGCCGAAGGCAACCCACCACCCAAAATTACATGGTATAGGAATGGAAGACGAGTAGTTACCTCCCCTGAAAACCCCTCCTCCCATCGAATGTTGTTGAATAATGGACAGCTTTTCTTCCTTCGTGTGATTCACAACAAGAATTACAAGCCAGATGTTGGAGTGTACTACTGCAATGCAACTAATATTCATGGAAGTGCTATCAGTCGAAATGCAACACTAGAAATAGCAGGTAAGCAAATATTGAACGTCTACCACACAGAATAATTATCTCAGTGATAATACTAGTACATTTCTATGGCGCTATTTCTATGGTGCTATTTCCATAGATAAAAGTGCTCAAAGCGCACAATCTGATTATTTTTACGCTGGATAACCCAAGCTGCCAGTGAGGCGCTAGAAGGTAAATAGTCACATGACTTATCCCACCGGGTACCCATTTTCTGCTGGGTGAACGGAGGCAATTTTAAACAAAGTCATTTGCCTATGGTGAGACCACATATATCACATGTGCTTCATTATGGGGCAGGACTGAAGTCCTAGAAACTCTCAGGAGTCAAGCTGCCAAACACGGTCACCCATCCAAGGACTCTTCGYGCCCAACAGGCAAAACATCAGTAAAAATTACTTTATATTAGGTGGCATTCACACTCTTTAACACACAAGTATGCATACATTCAGCAGAAAAAATATACTATTTCAATGTCTCCAAGTCTCACAGTAATTTGAAAGCTAGTTATGATATAAGATCTATGAAATGTTTTACAGAAAGAACATTTACAAAAGGCAAGAGTTTTACAACAGCATCAGAAATTCAATTTTATTTCTAATATTTGCATTTGACTTTATGCTTGCATTTCTGATGGTATAGGTAGACGTACACCTTTAATGCACTATTCGTGTGTGTCTCTGTTTGTTATGTAACACATGGTGAATACATCTAAATATTCGTGGCTCTGTAAATTGTTAACCAAACTTTAAACTTAGTAAGATACATCAGACATTCAGTGCAGACTCCTTTTTGACAAAATTGCTTGACAGTGGTGATGCAGTTTTAAATGTAGCACTTAGAGTTTTAAATGGCGATGAGGAGGTAAACAGTTAAGATGAAACTTCTTGATGGTTGTTGTTGCAATGATGGTAGGTAGCAGTCCATTCACGTTTAGAGTCAAACAAGATTCAGCAACAGGTTGGAAATGACTTCTCATTATGTAATAAACACCACTGACTATATTACCATCAGTAACCTTGTGTTGGTTCAGGAAGGTGTAAGGAAGATGCAGTTTAAGTTGTTACTGCAGAATCATCCCCTGGGGAGCTGATATTGTGTGTCAGTTGAAGTGTTTTATTCATTAATTCACTTGTGGAGAGTTTGCTCCACCCTACAGATCTAAGTAAGCTGTTTGGCAAACAACCCTTGAACAGAATACGTACACATTATTGTTGTGGCGAGATACCTAACCAAGCGAACATTGTAATTGTGTGTGTTGTTTATATCAAACACCTGAAGCCATTTCCTGGCAATCACCTGGCAAACAAGTCTGAAAAGTTGGAGTTCGCAATGCTCATCTACCAAATGTGTGCCGTGATGGAACCGCTGTGTCGGCGTCGGACAACAACGTCGGTGGAAATGGCAACAGGGAGATCAGTGGCCGTGTAATGATTTGCAACAGGGGAAAATAAACTTGATAATGCATTGTAAGGACTTGTATGGAACAAGGTCAATTCTTGCAAATGTTACACTCGCAGAATGTTCCTCCTTAATGAACACCAGATTGTCAAGGAGAAGCCTTTTCGTCTTGGAACGAACTGATAATGAACCCCAAGTATTTGACATTATGGTGGAGAAAGTAATAGCATTGTGTTGTAATTCTTCCAAAATGTACGTACATAATGGGGGTTCCTTGGAAAAGAAGTGAAATGGGTTTCGATTGAAATCCTTATCCATTTTGGTTGTGCGTTTGTTGTTTAATGCCACTCTCTACAATATTGAAGCAATACAATAGCAGTATGTAAACAAGTCTGGACCAGACAATCCGATGATTGATGAGTATTGATTTTGGTATTTGAGATAAGATGACCTGCGTGGCCAAGTCAGCAAGTCTGACCACCTGATCCTATTAATCGCCTCAAATGACAAGCATGGATAACTGAAGACAGACCCTGACCCCGATCTTCACTGGTTTATCCATGAATACAAGTTCTATATTCAGCTGACATTTGATTGTTGATTTGCAAAATATACAGTGGCTTTACGAAAACTGTCAAAACAGTTTCCAAAATGAAATCATGTAGGGTTTATTGAAACACAAAATGTCTGCTTCCTGGATAGAAGTGTTGACAGGACATGTTAGGGAGAACAGAGGGGACTTTAGTCACTTGCAAACAGCTGAACTGTTCAGCTTCTACAAAGCAGGGACTGAGGCAGCTACACATGTGTTGTCCATTTACCTTCCAGTACCAGACATGTTGGGAGAAACCTGATATGTGATTGTTTTATATGACATCGCTGCTTCCTTGTAGTTGGATCAAATAATTGGATTTGAAGCATGTTCAGGAAAGACTGACATGTAAACTGTTTAAACTAACAGATCTTGATGTTATTTTGCTTCTGTGGCCAAGTGATGTAAATTATGCATACATATTACATTTCTTCATGTGCAGCATTCTGTTGCCACAGCAGAACTCAGAAACAGTCCTGATAATGGAATCTATACATATATAGTGCACGAAGGTTCTCGTGGCGCCGTTTATATTTTGAATTCTCAAGAATCTTTCCTTTTGTGTTTACGTGGAATCTTGATCAGTCTTCTCAGACGCTCTGGTAGCGTTTGGGGATTTGGTCAGTCACATTTCAACTGTTATTTCAAAAATTAATTCTACTGCAAATTAAACATAAAACATTCATATCAGACGTTATATTTCATTTTATTTGTTTGTGAATTTCAATGAAACTTCGATGAGACTTCAAGGAACATGTCAGACAGGGTGTACTTAGTTAACAGATTTGTCAAGTGCTGCTTTCTGACACTCTAAATATTGACTTTCTAAAGGGACAAATAGATTGAAAGTGAAATTAGCTATAGATGAAATGGGAAAAAATGAAATAGATGCATCATTTAACAAAAGTAATATGAGAGTTATTGAGGTCCTTTTATTAAGCTGTGTACAAATGGCAGTCTGAAAAAGTAATCTTGATCCGATGACATTTGAACTGTTTACACAGGTCACTGTGGAAAGGAGGTTGATAAGAACATACTGGGCTCTGATGTCTTGGATTTTGACAAACTAGATACAGAGAAATACAGATATATCTCACTGTGTCTTTGTCTCGTTATAATTAAAAGTAATTATTTATTAGCAATGATGCATTTATGTAATACTATGCAATCCTTTTTAAGGTAATAATGTCAGTTATGCTGACATGGTTTGAATAAATGATTTGTTCAAAGTTAATGATAAATTTCCATAGAAATTTTTGTTTTTTATTTGGTTGGAAGTGGGGCAGAGAACCTTGGTTCACGATATGTGATGTGATTACATCAACTGTATTTAATCTTACAACTCCATAACTCAAGAAGTAAAGTAAGTAAATTGTTATGATTAAATACATCATGCATAACACAAAATCCCCGACGACAAGAATACAATCATTCGGCAATGCCCATTCGGTTAATACCAAATCAGGGAACAGTAGTTAATAAATGGGCATGACTTAAAATTGCCACAGGATCACTTGGAATTTATTTGTTTTGTCCTAATGCTGAAAGGTGCTTACAATATTAACAGAGACGCTTTTGTTGGAATTTCACACTTAATTAAACCCAGACAGTACATGAAATAATAATAATGATAATAATACGATTACTTTTACTCATCCACATCAGTGAGGGACATACAAGTTACAGTTCTCTATTACCCCCGATAACCCAACCTGCCTGTGAGGCACTAGAAGGTTATAGTCACATGACTTATCCCACCGGGTACCCATTTTCTGTGGGGTGAACAGAGGCAATTTTGAACAAACTCCCTTGCCTAAGGTGAGACCACATGTATCACATGTGCTTCGTTGTGGGGCAGGACTGAAGTCTTTGAAACTCTCAGGAGTCAAATAACTCTTTTTCACATGTTCAAATGCATTTCGTACACCTTGATGGCAATCTGCTGCATTTATCGTTTCAGTTTTACGAGATGAGTTTCGAGAGGTACCGTCTTCTGCGACTGTGGCTACAGGGGAGACTGCAACATTCCACTGCAAACCTCCGAAGGGGGAGCCGGAACCGAAGGTTCTGTGGCGAAAAAATGAAGACCCTTTGACGATAGATGGACGAATATCTATGAATAACAATGGTGACCTAGTAATTGAGAATGTCCAAGTGACAGACGGTGGCGAATACACATGTCTGGCTTTGAACAAGGGAGGCGAGAAACTCAGTCCGCGTGCAAGACTCACGGTATTGGGTAAGTTAATGTGCCAAGCACCCTACGTTATTACCATGCAAAGAATCAGTGTACACACAATTTTCATTCCCAACTCCCCAGGGAGTATACAACAATCTCATCCTTCTGGGTACCCATATACTGCAGGGTGAACAGAGGCATATTTCGTCCTATGCTAAGGAGACACCTTATGTTACTTGTTCTTGATTGTGGGCATGAGTCAGGGGAAACTCGCGTAGTTGAGCTGCCCAACATGGCCACCAATCCAACAACTCGGCTCAACCCCGACTATGACTGATGTAAACATACTAGGATTTAGAATATGGTGGAGAATTATAGTGTGGCATAGTTAACATTTAAATATTTGAATTAACTTTTAACAAAATTTGAAAATGTGTATCTTTCACAAATGATGTACAAGCTAGTTTAATGCTTGTGTGGTAATTGTGTTTGGTAGTCATGTTTCTATTTTTTCTTTTAAGAAAAACCTAAGATTCGTCAGCTCCCAGATGATATCCAAGCAAAGGAAGGTGATACCGTTGAACTAAAGTGCCAGGCTGTAGGTGATCCTGAACCAACTGTCACATGGAAAAAGCAGGATGGCCGAATACCCTATGGGAGGTAAAGACTATCGCAGCATTGTGGCAGTTTTTTCTGAAAACATATTTTTACAAAAAGAAGATTCCCATGTTTCCTGCATATATCATGTAATGCTGGCCCAAACAAGATCATTATCAGTATTGATTACTTTTGTGTGGAAACAAATTTGTTTAAACTTGTTGCTTGAGCTTGTCTAAGGGAGGCAACTGATATGTAGACTACAGAAGGCGAAGCTGCTGTAAAATATTACATTCCGTAACTGGTAAATCTTGTATTATTCAGGAAATGGTTTGAACTGATTTTTCAGTTGTTATCCTGTCAACCTAGTGCTTTGTTTGCAATATCCAGTCAGTAGAAGGGAGTAACTGGGTGTGTTGTTTCAGAGCACGGCAGCTGAACGACGGCACTCTGCGGATAGAGATGGTACAAGCTGAGGATGACGGCCAGTACATCTGTGTGGCGGAGAACCTGGCAGGAACGGTGGAAGCAGTGGGCAGACTCTCCATCCAGAGTAAGTTGTTGTCTCCATCAAGGTCATAGCATTTACACCATGAGGCACTTAGGAACAGTTCATAATTTATGGCTAGGGTGGATGATGAAGATTTTATTTAGAAGCATGTACAATGTGAATGACCCCCTAAAATTTATGTATAAAGTAAGTGAACCCCTGCATGTCATGTTCAAAATCAATGATTCCCCTCAATAACCGTATGTTACACATGACATTTATTGCATAATATTTTCGTGTACAAACTTGATGACCCCCCCTTTTTAAAATCATCATTTGCTTTCTCTTTCTATCCCTCCGCCGTAATGTTTGCTGGAGTATTGCTAAAAGCGGCATAAAACTCCTTCACTCTTTCTATCCCCTAAACAACAATCCAACCAACAACCATACTGCCAAATATCCTTTATGGTAATGTCCGTTTCTCATGCTAGTCCACTTAGACAACAAGGATTTAAACATGGATTTCGCGCTATTCAGACAACATCTTCATCAAGAAGAGCTGAAACTTACTTCACAAATTGCATAAACTGTATTTCACAAAACGGACGTTTTATTGCAGCGGATCCCTCCTTCCTGATCAAACCTCTGGACCAAGTGGTGGGCCTCGGTCGCACAATAACACTGCAGTGTGTTGTCACTGGCAACCCATCACCAACTGTCTTCTGGAGCAAAGGATCGGAACAGGTGATTACATTCTAACTTTCCCTTGGTTGGTATCACACAATAGCTGGTTGCCACAGAGTCGCATTACTACATATTTATGCCCGATATGACACTTGATTAATAAGCTTAGTGACTTAGAAATACTAGAAAATGTTTGAAATTCCAAACTAAGTGATGTCGTTACACCTGTTTTAGCCTCTGATGTTCCCGAACCAAGAAAGCGGCAGATTTTCTGTGGCAGAAGATGGAACATTTAGAATTGAGCGTGTGCAGTTTGAAGATGAAGGAGAATACGTGTGTCAGGCTTTGAATGTCATCGGTAGCGCCAAAGCTACGGCTCGGATTGATGTTAGACGTAAGTACAAGTAATAATTCTCTGTTGAACTGACGAAGCTAGGAGTTTTGACATCTATATCCTGAGATCCACATTTCCGGTTTCATGACATATTGTTTGTGTTTCAGAAAGAACATATTCTAATGGCAAGTTTTGACCAAATATACTTTGTGCACTCATATATAAACATCCACTCGCCATTTTTCACACCGCCACAGTTTGGAAAAGGTTTTAAGGAATAATGTCTCTGGTTTAGTTTTCTCCATTTCATTTTTTTGGGTAATAATATGGAGTCTGTGACATTCTCAGTGTTTATTTTTGCTTCTCAGTGTGTGCTTTGCTTTTCATTTCTTTGCAAGTTATTGTCAATATGCTGAATTATCGAATTATCGAATTATGCAGTGTTCTGTTCAGTTGTTGAGCTGTAGCTCATCAGAACCACATGTTTGATTATGTCGAGTTGTGTTTGTCAACATTACCCCTGAATAGATCCCTATTATGAATAGCATGAGTGAGTGAGTGAGTGAGGATGGCTCTAAGTGATTGTTAGCAATGTTCCAGCAATATCATGACGTGGGACACCAGAAACGGGGTTCACACATTTACCCATGTTGGGATTCAAACCTTTACGTGAGCATGGCAAGCAAAACCTTGAACTACTAGCCTACCCCACTACTCCTGAATAGCATAAAGCACAACAGACCTTCTCTGATCCAGACAGCAACAATGAAAACAACGGGAATGTTAGGCTGTGTAGATCGCCATTGTGTCAAAGTTCCCTACATATAGACTGTAAGTTATACAAAGTTCAACACAACTGAAAATAATTAATATGTGAGTATTAAATGGGAAAAACTATAAGTTCAGTGCATCAAAGTTTGCCACAACAGTGCATGATGGTATTTGGAACAGTACAGTAACTGTCAAACACACACAAAGTGACACATACTACATCAAACACACGTCAAACACATGTCAAACACACAGCAGATGCTCTGCTCATATTTGTACAATAAATGGCTGGACACCATAATTTCAGCGAGTGAGTGAGTGAGTTTAGGTTTTACGCTGCTTTTAGCAATATTCCAGCAATATCATGACGGGGGACACCAGAAATGGGCTTCACATATTATACCGATGTGGGAAATCGAACCCGGGTCTTCGGCTTGATGAGTGAACGTTTTAACCACTAGGCTACCCCACTGCCCCTTCACCGAGAGAGAATCTACAATGACACAAAGACAGATTTCCCTTGAGCTGCAAGCTTTTTGCCTTTGGCCTAATTACTGTCGGGTGATATTCTCATCTCAGGTTATCTCTTTTTGTTGTATCTTCTTTTGCATTCATATATCCTGCACATTCTCTGGGGGGACTGAGATATGAGTCTTGGCTCATGTTCGGCAGCAGCTGAAACTATTTATTTATTGTCAGCATAACCATGTGTTCCAGGAGTGTTTCCGACAGAACTCTGATATGATTTTAACATGCATGCCTGCCATGACAGCAACATAGACGTGTGTGTGGGTCAGAGTTTTTAAAACTTTGTCTACAACTCTGCTGACTCATAATTAAAGCCTCTTGAAATTTGTTTTTAAAATGCAACAAATTATGGCATATGAATCGTGAGAGGAATTAAAAGGTATATTTGAAATTGAAATTTTTAATATGTTTGAACCCCACGTATTATGAACATAAACTGTTGATGTTTTTTGTATCTATTTTATTGGCCTCTGAGAATTATTAGGGTTTGTGTATTGTATATTTAGGATAAGACTTGTTTTTGTTGTGCCATATTCAATGCTAAGACAGCTTGCAGTTAGGTCCTCGTCTTCATGTGCATGTGGTTTGAAAGTGATTGTTACAATGTTATTTCATGTCCACACAGTACTCCGACATCAGCTCTTTGTGTATGACCTCTACCTTCTGACCTCTCCAAGCCTCACTTGCAGTTAATGCAGGCCTTCCCATAATTCCAGAACAAGACTCCCGACCTCCACCAATCATCAAGCTGGGTCCCCAGAATCAGACACTTCCGCCGGACGAAATGGCAATGCTGCCATGCCAAGCTACTGGGAACCCCCAGCCAACCATCAGGTGGTATAAGAAAGACCGACCAATCCTCGGCACCAATCCACGTCAGGTGATTCTGGACTCCGGAACTCTGCAAATATCAGGTAAAACATTAAAAAATATGCTACTATTTACCAAAATCACATCAAAATATTTATAAAATCATTAATACACAGTTTTTGCAAGATATTATGTGAATGTTTGGAATACAAAAGGCTGGAATCAAACCAATTTGCCAGTCACAGACTAAAAGCTTCTTATTGAAAGTTTATCAAATTGTTGTCACTTACAGACAGAAAGTTCGCTTTCTCATTTTGTCTCCAAGATTTTACATGATTATTCTAAATTGAAATTCAACAAAATAAAAATCCCAAAATTCATGAATTGTTGGGAAAGTGTAGATTGGCTCATACCTGTAATTAGACATTATTTATTGTTTAGACCCCATTCTGGTTATATTCTCTGAAATGTGAATATAAATTTTTGAATAAGATACTTTTTTCTGGGACCAAATGTTAGTCTAACTTTTTGATTGCTTTTCAAGTAATATTTTGTTACAGTGGATGTATCATTTATCAAGTAACAGATTTTAGATGATTGTTTAAATTGAAATCCAACAAAATCCAAATCCCCAAAGTCTATTTGTTACGTATGTATGATCTATTAATGACAATACTTGACTTTTCAGATGTACGGGCCAGCGACTCTGACATGTATACGTGTAAAGCTGTCAGCGAGACAGGAGAGACCGCTTGGAGTGCTTACCTTAAAATTACTGGTATGTAGGAATCTATGTAAAACATACAGATCATCTAATCTTCAGATGCGACGTGTTGTCGACCCTATTGTCAGTATTTGTTAACAGTAAAAATCTGAAGTTTTTTGGACATGTTCTTACTTTAACTCTGCTTTCAGCAATATTGCAGATATAAGGCATGTCTGTAGATAATCAAGTCTGGACCTTACAATCCAGTGACTGATATCATGAGCATTGGGATACCATGACGTGCAATGCCATAAATGACCTGACCACCCGATCCTCATGATCAACTTTTATGTCAAGAGTAGTTGTCAGAAACTTCAGTGTTTCATGTTTGCTCCTACATACAATCAGTTCATAAATACAGTAAATTATAAACGTAAACATTCCCTCTGGATTATGGTAGCGTTTATTCCTGTACTTACATAGATACATACAGAAAATGAGATGAAAATTTAAACACTAAGTCATAGCTATTTCTAGTGGTATCTCCCCTGATCCTGACGTCACATTGTCAGTTCCTGCATACAATCAGTACATATATACACTATTTGTTAATACTATAAAATCCATATCATTTGGTCACAGTCAACCAGAAAGTAAGAACTTGTGTGTATTGTTATGGTTATTTAAACAATGTTACATCAGTATATGCGTGTTTCATTGAAGGCCGAGGTCCATACAGGCGGACACAGAAATCTCAAACGTTTCCAGGGAGACCTCTGAAGCCTGTGGCAACAGATGTGACCGACACAAGTGTTCACCTAACGTGGCAGCCCAACACCAAGAAGAAAGGAGATTCACCAACCTTTGCTTTCATTGTAGAGTATTTCAGCCATGAGACGGAACAGGTAAAGACGCATAATGTCTGCCATGACAAGGGGAAAATGGCACCAGGAACTGCTCTGATTATTGTTTATATAAAATCTAAAATTTGGAAACACCATTATTTATTCTAAAAACGTGTGGGTGACTCTGTTGATAGTTTGTTGGTCGATGCCACAATTAGCATTTATCCAGGTATATCATGCTGCTCTGTAAATTATCCAATGAGTGATGTCATGAGCACCATTGTATCCAGTGGGAATATGAGTGTATCCATTTAGTTGCCTTCTAACATGTACAGGCTGTTAGTGCTAGCATGTGGGAGAGGAGAGACGAACATTCTTAACTGACATCTCCAACTGACATCCATATAGGTACCCCTGTAGGCAGCAGATGCTAACCTTCTGTTAATCAGTATTATATGATCATCAGCTTCGTTTATGATTGAGCTCTGATGTAAACAATTTGTTTCAGGGATGGGTTGTGGCCTCCAATTCTATCACCCATGAGAGTTTCACCGTCCATGGCCTTGAACCGGAGACACATTACGTGTTTCTTGTGCGAGCTGAAAACTCTCACGGAATCAGCCAACCCAGTGAGGTATCTGATCCAGTTGTCACAAGAGGTAATGTTTGTCATTATCAAACTGCTAATTTATACAGCATCACATTTCATTTACCCAGGTCAATTGATCAGTGTGTGATCAATTTTCATTCTATCACCTTCAAACTACCAGGTACCCACTCACTGCTTAGTGGACATGAACATATTTCAAATAATGTTACACTAGATGTGTTGTATGCATTTCATCATTGGGTTGGACCAAAGCCCTAGATAATTCACATACTCTCCAAGTAACTAGGTAACTTGTGACCTGTGAAAATTCTGTACCGAATGAATGAATGAATACAAGACATGTATATACAGACAACAAGTTTTGTTGCTGATTTCATCTGATTTGTGACCAGTGAAAATTCTGTTCCAAAATCTTGATGAATAGCTGTAAGATATATGTATATATCAGTATCAGTGCTGCATGGTTTGTCTTGAAAGAATGTGGTTGCATGTTTCATTCAATAAAGGATAAAAACCTTGTGGATACAACCATTCTGATTCCTCCTAACATGGATTGTGTTTTATTTCAGAGCGAAGAAAACCTAATAAGAAGATCAACTTGCCCAAGTCTGTGATCAGGGAGAAGCTGGATGGAATGGTTGTGGAGATCATGAAAGGGGAGGCCATCAACGCCACCGTCATCAAGGTCACGTGGAGGGTCAGTATTTCAAATAGCTTGGACTGTTTTTGGTTTAAAATTCTTCAACAAGTCATGGAGACCTGCTAGCCACATTGTAATTACTCGTAATGTGTTAGCACAATAAAACCAGTGTGATTTTCAGACTGGTACAAACTTCATTGTGAACATATTTATGCAGCATGTTTCATCCTACCATGTTAGGAGGTGTTTTCCAAATTGAAACAAATCTTTACCCAAGAAATTGGTTCATACAGAATGTAATTGTGAAATCAGTAAATGATGACACATCCAGTTTTATGTTTACAAACACAAACTACAATACAGTCAGTCAGATGTGGGCAGCAGCTATGAATGACACACCAGACTGTCAAATTTCCACACCAACTTCTGAAATGGTCAAGCGTGTTATGTGTGATTTGTCAATATGTGTTACAATTGACCACTTTCTAAATGTCATTGTTCATAGCTTTCGGCCATGGGAGCCATGCCAATGTACACTTATCAGAGGGGTACACAAAGTACCAGTTGTCCGACTCCATTTTTTGTGGAAGTTGGCATAGTTGAAAGACTTAGATGGCTGACTTTGTATGTTGGCAATTAGGTGACTGAGTCTGAGAGTGTTGGTTCGAATCCTGGATGGGACTCAACCAAACAGAAGTACTAGAATCTGTACTTTACCGAGAAAGTGCAATCCCAACTATAACATGTGTTATCAATGGAGATAGCTCTAAATCACACTTTCTTATAATCTGGCCATTACAAGATTTTACATTTTATGAGTGTTTCAATTTTGCTGACAGTAACATCTAAACAGCGAGCAATGGTATGTTGAACAAGCCACACAGTAGGTAATGGATTGGAACTGGTCATGTTCACAATAATCTCAGTGTGTAGACGTTGATGCTATGTATTTATGACTTTCCAGGTTTTGAAAGGAAGAGATGCGATTGGTGGCTTCATCATTGAATATAAGAAGATCACGGATCTTCGGCGGATGACCTACGGGACAGTTATAACCAAAAAGGTCCTGGACCCATACAGCACCTCCTACATGCTCTATAACCTCCACAGCTATGCCTGGTATGAAATCTGCATCAAGGCTTATGGCGGTGAAGTCAAATCCCAGTGTAGCAGTCCTGTTAAAGTGCCGACGAAGGAATCAGGTAATGCTAACTGATGTTGGGCTCTTTTGATAAATGAATCAAGATTACGGCATTACACAGGTATACCGAACAGAGAAATCAGGGATTTTATGTATTTTTAGATATGCTTTTTGCAGTGGAGACTTAGCACATGGTTTCTTATAAGTGTCCTAAAAATATTTATGATAACTTTGTGTTCAGTTTATAGATGAGATGTTTCGATGCTCATGTTGTTGATCACTAGGTTGTCTGGTCCAGATTCAAGTATTTGCAGACCACCACCATATAGCTGGAATATTGCTGAGAGCAGCGTAAAACTAAACTCACTCACTCACTCTAATTGAAACGATGGGATGGGATATTCAGAATGCGAAGAAATTCTGGACTGGCTTCATTTTGAGATATTACAGTAAGGGTTTGGCAGAAGCGAAAATAACATGGTTCAGGTACTGAGAGACAGACCATGAGAGAGATTTTGAGATATTACAGTAAGGGTTTGGCAGAAGCGAAAATAACATGGTTCAGGTACTGAGA